>JANVCQ010069035.1:0-10047 GCA_025531925.1 Erythroxylum plowmanianum
AAGCTCTCTCGCCATGAAGGTCTGCCTTTTGCCAATCCCTCTCTGTATCGAAGCCTGGTTGGTGCTCTCCAGTACCTCTGTAATACACGCCCTGACATCAGTTTCATGGTAAATAAACTCAGTCAGTTTCTCTCCGCTCCTCTCACTACTCACTGGGTTGCCCTCAAAAGAGTGCTTCGTTACCTGAAAGGAACCTCCGATCTTGGGTTGCTATTTCGATCGTCGTCATGTCCCCTTGATCTTCAGGCATTCAGCGATTCTGACTGGGCCAACTCTCCCGACGATCGTAAGTCCACCAGCGGTGACTGTGTCTTCCTTGGCGGCAACCTTGTTTTCTGAAGTTCCAAGAAACATACAGTGGTCGCACGATCTAGCACTGAGGCTGAATACCGTGCTCTCTCTCAACTCTCTACTAAAATCCTCTGGTTATCTTCACTTCTCTCTGAGTTTGGGTTCCAACCTCCCAGATCTCCGATTCTCTGGTGCGATAACAACGGCGCCAGAGCTCTCTCCCAAAATCTCGTGTTTCACGCCTACACCAAACACATAGAGATTGATGTCCACTTTGTGCGTGCTTCCTCTACACTTGCTATCACTGAAGAACATCTCTCCCAACAAACTCACATCTGTATATAATTAATTTCTGTTATGTTTGTAAGAATAAAAATCTCAAAGTCTAGAATGTTTCAGTCTGTATATATTACACTCGATGCAAATAAAATAAGCAAGCAGAAAGGTTTACATTTTACACACTCTTCTCTTCCTTTCGCTTCAGAGTGAACAGAAATTCAATAACAGATCTAAATTCAGGAACAGAAGATCTGTTCCTTAAGAATCAATTTATTAACTAGTTAATTAATTTTTTTAATAGTTATTTTTTAAATTAAATTTTAAATTAACGAAAATAATCTTGTTTAATTATATCTTAAAATTTTTATATACAGGTCATCAATGACAGATTGGGGGCCGATGGTAATGGCAGTGGTTCTGTTTGTGCTCTTGACGTTGAGGTTGTTGTTCCAGCTTCCAGGAAATGGAAGATGGATAGAGTTTGTTAACTTTCAAACCAGTGGCATATCTATTCTGGTCCATACCGTCATATTCTTTGGCCTCATCGCCATCTTTCTCATTGCTGTTGGTTTCCATATCTACACTGGATGAAGACACCAAATGGGATTTGTAAAACTTTTGACTGTTGTTCTTCAATTAATTTTTATATGTTCTGAATCATCTTCTTCTTTTCTGATTATGCTATTTTGCAATCATTTACAGGCGACTGATTATTCTTTTTTATGAACCAAGTGAAGTGAGCTTATGCATAAGTGCAAACACAAACTGTTTAGAAATGCACATTTTCTTTTGATAACAGAGAATCTTTTTTGTTAAAAAATTAAAATGGATTAAAAAGAATGAGTTTAGTACAACCATTATCTTACTAATAGGATATCAAAATACAAACCAAACGACATTGTAGACTATAGAAACGTCACCGTGTACTATCTACCCTTTAATGTATTCTCAGAACTTCCAAAGCGAATAAAGAAAAAGATTCCTTTTTTAATGTTTCACCAGAAGCTTCTTGTTGGATTATATATATATATAGAAGACACTCAATTTTTATTAAATAGAAGTTTGTCAATTTATACAATCTTTCTCTAACCAAAATTTAAAAATCAGATAACATCTAATCTAAATCAGCATAAAATAAAATCTACACTTAAAGAAAATATTTTAATAACAACTTTAACCGTTTCAAAGTCACATGTTGAACACTCCTCCTTGACTTTGATATCGTAAATTCCAAGCATCTTTTTTTCTTCTTTTTCTTTTTCGTTTGTGCTCCCATAGTTTCACTGTTAAGCTAGGCATGATGCTACAAATAACTCCTCCTCTTCAAGTTGATCGTTTACAACTTGCTTGGCTTTTCTCACATTTTGTTGTGCTTTACATATCCTTTCAACATGTCATAGTTGTCCACACTTATTGCATCTTACATCTGGCCTCCATCAGCACTTGTGTTCTGGATTAATTGTTTTTTGCAATACGAGCATGGTGAAATACTCTGAGTATTATTGTTATTAATTTTTTGTTGTTGTATGACTTTACTGAAAAAGTGCCTTCCACGATTCCTTCTTATCTCATAAGTCTCCTCTGTTCTTGTGCCTATAATGCACTTAACAATTTTGCCCCTTTGAGTTTTCGAGTGATGAAATTGTAGCCTCAAATCTTTCTGGGATTGTTACTAAAATTTTTTGAACTATTCTAGAATCATCAAAATTAGAATCAAGAAATCTTACGTTATTAGCAATGGCAATGAGTCTGTTGGAGTAATCCTTGATCGTTTTTGACTCCTTTATTTTTTGTATCTCAAATTATCTGATCAAGTTAAGCAGCATTCCTTTGATTATTTCATTCTCTGCATATTCCTCTTTTAAGAAATCCCAAATTTCTTTACTCGTCTTTAGCTTCATGATTCTGGAAAAAATTGTTGGTGTGACTCCTGAAAACAAGCAAGCTTTGGTTTTGGATTTCATCTGTTCCTTTTCTTTGTGGATTTTGATTTGAGCCACCGTTGAATTTGCAGGCAAGTCCAAAACATCGTAGTCTTCATCTACAGCTTCCCACAAGTCATTTGCTTCAAGGAAAACCTCTATTCGAACAGCCCAACTTAGATAATTTCTACTTTCCAACACTGGCAGAGTAATGACAGTGAACGATGATTCTGAATCCATTGACGTGTGGTTTTTGATTTGTAATGTGGGAAAGTGTAAAATGAGTTACGAGTTATAGGTTTATAGGTTTAAAGGTCCCTTAAGATCAAGAGAGCTCTAATACCAATTGTTGGTTTTTTTAATATGGAGAAGACTCTCAATTTTCATTGAATAGAAGCTTGTCAATTTATACAATCTTTCTCTAACCAAAATTCAAAAATTAGATAACATCTAATCTAAATCAGCATAAAATAAAATTTACACTTAAAGAAAATATTCTAATAATAACTTTGACTATTTCAAAGTTACCTGTTCAACACTTCCTAATTAAGGCTCTAATGTAGTAATGTCTTCGTCATCAACATCTTCAGGTGATTGTGGAGGTAAGATCTTTTTGGTTTGATCGTCGTAACTTCTTCTCTTTCCGTCTTCACTAACTTTCCCTTCTTAGGAACACAAAGGGTCTTCCTATGTGTTTGTGCTCCGACTACTATCTCTCTTCTCCCAATTGCAAGTCTTCAGACATAACCATCTCACGGAGGAGGGCTTCGTATGGTAAGAACTTAACTTTAGACTCCTTCAGAACTGTCGTGCGTGTTATAACTGGCTAGATTAGGTTATGGAAATATTGCTCTACGTATTGGGTATTCTTGGATTCTCGTTAAAGTCTCCAAGAAATAGGAAGTCTCATGTTGCATTTCTTCTCCAACTGGTTGATGACCAGTTGTTCTCTAATATTATTAGAGATGATTTCTGCGAGGGTAAATACACCTCTTTCTATTTCAATAAATCTTCTGTTATTCTTCTCCCGCCAGATCTCCTGAATACATGTTGTAAAGGCTATCATATAAACATCCTTGTCTTGTTTGGCTGCATAGTTCCGTAATCTATTTTGGATAATGTCATTCAGATTGTTGTGATGGATATTGAGTGCACATAGAGATGCAACTTGCCTCCATACTTTATTAGAAAACTCACAGCTGAAAAATAGATGGTCCATGTTCTTATCATCTAGATTGCAAAGTATACATCTTTTAGAGGAAGGGAGGAATTTTAGTCTAGACATAGTGCTTAGTCTATCCTTTATGGCTAACCAGCTTAAGAAGCTGGCATTTGGCTTGATGGTATTTCTCCATATCAACTTACCCCATCTAACTGTAGGTATTGTCCCATACTTCTGTTGTTTTGGTTGCTTATTTGTTATGTCACTTACAACTAATCCATTCCAAAAGTACGTATCCTCTCCTTCATTTTATCGATACTATGGTATCGATAGAGCTCTGATCTCCTTATAGGAAAGAGCCCAATTACCATTAGCAATTAACTTTTGGACTTTAGCTTTTTTTGAAAATCTATCCAGAGTATCCCTTGTGATCGAATGGTGAATTAGAACTCCTTAACCTATCCAATTGTTATACTATAAGGAAATTATATCCCTTATCTCTATTCTGCAAGTAATCTGATGTTGTACTTCCTCCCTTAGTCTACGAATTTGGTTAAAGAATCATGAAAAACTATCTTTAGGCCTGATTGCCCATAGACTTTCACACTTTAATATAGGTATGCATCCATTTAACTCATAATGATTCCTTCACTTAAAATTCTCCACAATCTTTTCAACAGTAAGCATTTGTTGCATATGCCAATGGACTCTAAGCCTAGTCCTCCATTTGCTTTAGGTTGACAAATTTGAGTCCAGCTAACCTTGGATATCCCTCTTTCTCCTTTCCCCTTACTCCATAGGAAGTGTTTCATCATTTTTTCCACCGTTTTGATCAACCCCTTAGAGAGAAAAATATAAGAACACCCATAGGTATTCATAGACATAATAATCAAGCAGCTGAAGCTTGCCTCCATAGGTTAATGTTTGTCCATGAATCTAATCTCCTTTGTATCCTTTCAATAAGGGGTAGGCATCTAAAATCTAAGTCTTCTCGAAGAGATAGGGATACCTAAATAAGTGATAGGAGGCTCTTGATTACCCATTCCAGTGATAAGAGAAATATCATTAGCTAGGTGTGTAGTTCTCTTCGATAAGATGAAGAAACTTTTTTAAAAATTGATGCTCAATCTTGATATCTCCTTAAAGCTTTGTAAGGTATTTATTAGTACTGTAATTGAGGAGATATCAACCTTACTAAAAGGATTATGTCATCTGCAAAACATAAGTTGGTTAATGAAAGCAACTTACACTTAATATGGAACTTGAATTCTAGAGTCGTGGAGATCTTATATTTCAGCATGAGAATAAGAGTCTCTATGTAGATTAGAAATAGGTAGGGGAGAGAAGATCCCCTTGCTTAAGTCTCCTTTTGCCTTTAAACAACTCAGTGGGACTCCCATTGATCATGATCCCAAAAGAAACCGTAGAAATACACTCTTTTATCAAATTGTAAAAAACCTCAACTAACACTATCAAATGCTTTCTAAAGATCAACTTTTAATGTGCAATTTTGAGAGGATTTTCCTCTTGTGTATCCCTTTAGAAGTTCCTGCAAAATTAGGATGTTGTCTTCGTTTGCTTAAGAATGCTCCTTGGTTTTCACTGATGATGTAGTGTAGCACATATTTTAGTTTGTTGGCCAGTATTTTAGCAATGATCTTGTAGCTGAAGTTAGTTCATAAGATAAGCCTGAAATCGCTCCATGTAGTAGTGTTATGAGTTTTTAGAATCAAGCACAAGGAATTCTTTTTGATCTTTTTGAGGATTTCTCCTTTTTTGAAAATTTCATACATTGCTTCTTTCATAATATTTCCTGTTATATTCCAAGTTTTCTAATAGAAGAATCCATTCAATTCATCTGGTTCAGGAGCCTTCGAGCCATTCATTTTAAAAACCACTATTTTTATCTCTTGATCTGTGACGTACTTTGTTAAGAGATCCCCTTGATCTTCAAGAATTTTAGGAGAAATAAACTTCCTGAGATCCTCACTGCAAGAACTAGTATTACCTTCAGATCCTATAATCTTTTGGAAGTGTCTCAAAGCATCCCGAGTAATTTCAACTTGCTCATACAAGATCTCCCTTGATTTTGTTTTTATCGAGGTGATCATGTTGACATTTCTCCTAGCCTTAATGGTGTTGAAGAAGAATCTAGTGCATCTTTCTCCTTCCTTGATCCAATTGACTCTGAACCTCTGTCTTAATAAAGAGCAATGATTATCAACTGCATGCATGTAGGACTTCAATGCTTCCTTCTCCTCCCCCACAATAATGTCATCAGTAGGATTATTAGCCAATGCTTTCTTTAAAAGTGAGAATCAATGCCTAGCATTTTCTACCCCTTACATTGTGCTAGAACCTCTACTTCCATTTACTATATTCAATGTTTGCTTGATAGCCTTTAGTTTTTGCAAATAAATGAATTGTTTAGTACCACTCACTTCTACCTCTATTCCCTTACTGATTGCTTCTTGGAAACCTTTTACTTTGATAAGGAAATTGTTAAACCTAAATGGGTACTTTAAATAAACCTTTGTGAATAGATTGATCACCTTAATCGGGGTATGGTCTGAGAATCCTAGGTCTGAAAACATGGCTTTGCTATTTGGAAAAGTAGTTAACCACTCCACATTCACCAAAGCCCTATCCAATTTCTTTCTGATGAACCAATTAGAGCTCTGCTTATTGCTCCAAGTAAATCTATGACCCTCATATTTTAAGTCAGAAACTTCCACATCTTTGGTGCAATCCAGTACGTCAGTATTGTAGTTGTGTAAGTTACAATTTCCTTCAGCTTCAGATTGATATATAGTAGAGTTGAAATCGCCACTTATGATCCATAAACCAATAGCTGTTCTTTTAATTCTTCTCATAGAATTCCATAAGTCCCTTCTTAAAAATGCAGTATTATGACCGTAGACAAAAGTGGCCAATATTGAAGTAGGCTCCGTTGTAAAGGTCAATTTTGTATTCATAAATTGCTCCCCTGCTTCCAAAACCTCCATCTTTATAAATTCCTCATCATAGACTACGATGATTCTTTAATACCTATGGTACTAGTGATTGGATTTTAACTTCCATTGACTCATAAAACAATTTAATTTATTCAAGTTTACTAGTATGATTTTTGGTTCTAAAAGACAAAATAATTTAGGCTCATATTATAAACACTCCTTCAAGGCATTAAGCTTCGAAGGGTTGTTTATTCCTCTAATATTCCAAACTAGAAAGGTCGTGTAAAAATAATTTTACCTTTTTAGCTTTTCCTACTGCTCCGGTTACTCTTTCTAGTTTGCATTTGTTCCATCTTTTCCCCCTAATTTTTCATCTGATGCAATAGATCTAGATGTTGTGGCCTATGGGAGACATCCTGTTGCTGAGCTCCTAGGGGATTCAACTTTACTTTATCTATAATGTAGTTATCTATTTCTGCCCCTTCCTTAGTTTGTTGTGTTGTCATATTTTCTATTACCAACTGTATCTATTGTTCATCCTCAACAATATGCTCAGTTTGATCCCCTTTAGTCACATAGGACTTATTTCTACCTTCTGGAATCTTCAATTCCTGATGCACCGGTATTCTTTTCTGCACTTCAAGTTCTTTAGTTTCTATTTTCCCCTCTGTATTATTCTCATTTGATCTCATCAATTCTTCATAATCTTCCCTTTCAAAGACTTTCCCTGTTGGTTTCCATATTTCCCCCTAAACTTGTAGGGAAGGCTTCCAATAGTAAGTCACCATGACTTTATCCTCCCATAGAGAATTTGCATTTGCCAACCTTAAGATGGGAATGTAATCTTTTATCTCCTTTGAAATATCCATGCTCACACATAATCTAGCATAAGCAACTTATTTCCTCAATACTGTATTTTCATCCATGGAAATTGATTTTCCCAAAAACCTGACTAACAAGCTCAAGCCCTTAGTGGTCCAATATTCCGATGGAATAAAGTGGATGTTCGTATAGTGGTATGTTCTTAACTCTAATTTTCTCTAGTTCCATACCAGGCTACCAATTTTGGAGAAATAATGGAAGCTGTGAGATGTATAATGGTCCTTCTTCTATGACTTTTTAAGCATCTATTTTTGCGCTAAGTGTAAAAATGATGATGTCATTTTCTGTTAACATTACCTCTTGTATGCCCCTTTCTTTCCAATTTCTTTGAAAACATGCTTGTATTATAGGAAAGGTGGGCATTTATCCATGAAGAAGCTAATGATCGCTGCATCCCATGTTTTTGCACCCCTTTGCAAGATTTCAAGACTTGAGGCTATCATCAACTTCCCATCAACTTCCACCGGGGAACTATAGAGAAGAGAGGATTATGAGCTTTCCCCGACAACTTGTTTCTAAGTTCTCTTGGTTCCCTCAATGTTCTAGTAATCTAATATGGTTGGTTTGGGTAGGTTTTTATGAGTGGCTAAGGTTGGTGATTGCCTTTGTATATCCCAAACAAGGCCTGCGAGGTTTTGGTAAGCAGGGGGGCTTGATGGAGGAAGTAGATGAAGGGGACTAAATATTAGGTTTGGTGTTAGCAGGTGGCAGGTCTGGGGGTGATTCAGCAGAGGAAGAAGGTGAGTTGCATGAGGGCAGAGGGGGAAAATCAGCGAGGTTTGGAGGAGTGATGTCAATCATTTTGGTAAATTTTGGTAAGGAGCAGTAATGCAAGGAAAAACAGCAGGAAATGTTGGTCTAGAATCAATAATGTGAGGAAGGCGGGAAAAGATTTTGAGTTGTAAGGACAACACTACCCCTAGTCTGAAGCAGGTGTAGCAATAACGATGGAGGAAAAAGAAGGTTGATATGCAAATGCACAAGGTTGAAAATAAATAATAAAAAGCTACAACCGAAGGAGCAAAGTAGGGGAGGAGGATGAATGTGAAAGCTCAATTAGAGATCAGTGAGAAACAGAGTTTCAGAAGCAATTTGGGAGTTTTCGTGGGACTTGCAAAATGACAGGAAGACAAGACAATGAATCTAAATGCAGACTAAGTACCACAGATAAAGAAGCTAGATTTGGAGGAGGAGAAATGCAAATGGAAGTCATAGTTTCAGGTTAGGTGGATTGGAGAAGAGGAAAAGAAAGGGGACAAGGATTTGTTGCTAGAGCGGTTGTTGCTAGAGCGGAAGCCATCACCCTAAATTGTTGTCATACAGAGAATCTTATAACTACATTAACAACAACATTAATTAGAAATGCCATTGGTTCGCGGAGTTTGGAGAGGTCTAGTAATTTATAATGTTATTTTTAACTAGTAGAGAGACTGTAACATAAAATCTTATAACTAATAAGTAAAAAATCTAAGCGATGGTTTAATCGTAAAAATCTTGAATTGTCTAATTTTTTTTGTTCGGTTATCTTTTCTGTTCGATTTATTTTAACAACTCTTATTATTAAAAATCAATTAATTTATTATTAGTCATCATTTTTTGTAAATTATTTAACAATCTCTTTTGTTAATTAAATTTCAAATTTTTCGATAGATAAGGATAATCTATTTCAATTATATTTTAAATTATTTAATTTTATTTAATATTTAATTAATTTTATGACGATCTAATATAATTAAACATTTTAAACCTTAAACCTTAAACCTCTTATTTATCGAACATTTTAAATCTTAAACCTCTTATTTTATCGATTTAACTTTCCATCTGATTTTTGAAACATTTCTTATACCTATTAAATTTTTAGTGTTGAATGAATAAATCTTGACCTATGATAATCTGAAGAATTTGAGAAATTCTAGGTTGTAAATGGTAATTGGTAAATTGATAATTTAGGATTTTTATTGATTTTATTAATACACTATTCAAAAAGAGCCCTCTTTATTTAACAAATATTTTAATGATTATTCTTATACTAAATTATTATTTTACATCATTCAATTATCTAGGTTTAATGAATTACAAAGTTTGAATTTGTCATACCTTTATTTTAGCATTTATTTTTAAAAATTAGTTGAATTTATAAATCCTTTAAAATTAAATAATTTATTTGAAATTTTTTGTTACCATCTTGTTGATCTACATATAAAAATTGATATATGAGAGATTTATGTAATATCATTTTTATGATTTTAGAATGTAAAATAAATGATTGGACGTATTTTAAATATATAATTATCAATATATTTATTATAAAAGTTAAAAACTATGTTGACAAAAATAAAGATGTGTAATTTTAAATATTAATTTTTACGTATTTAAATAATATTAATAGTTTTTAAAAGTGATTTTAAACGTTGAATACTGAATTGAAAATATAAAATTCTATTTTTCAATTGTTTATAATATATAAAAGTAATTGCCACTTATCTTTTTTTAATTTTTATTATATATTCATTTTTCGGGTCGGATCGGCGGAGTTAGATTATGACCCAGCCCATTC
>JANVCQ010069046.1:0-10047 GCA_025531925.1 Erythroxylum plowmanianum
TCTTAAAGTTATAGATTATTACATAAGGGTTATTTATACATGAATTTATTGAAGAATATATAAAAAAATGTTTTATAATTAATTATATAAACATATAACGTATATAATGTGTACTTTACATGTTAACATCCCCTCAAACTCAAGGTGTAAGTAACTGAACATTTTGAGTTTGAAGACAAGTTCTTGAAATCGTCGAGATGGATGAGATTTAGTGAAAATATCTGCAATTTGTGATGAAGTAAGGATAAGTTGAACAGTTCCTTGAGTAATATGGTGCCACACAAGATGACAATCAATTTTAATATATTTGATACGCTCATAAAAGACATTATATAAGCAATTTTTATGACACTATGATTATCACAAAGTAGAAGAGTTGTGGAAAAAGAAGAAACACTCATATCACTACAAGAAAAATGTCATTTAGCGACGAAAATTACCAACGGAAAATGTTCATTATCTGTCGGTAATATAATTTAGCGACGGAATTCACCGACAGACATATGCATCGTTAAATAGGCTGTCGGTAAATTTGCTGACGAATTTTAATAGTCATCGGTAAATATACTGACAGTTTATTCTATCTGTCGGTATAATATACTGACGGTAAATAGTGTGAGCTGTCGTTATATTTACCGACGGATATTAAACTCTGTCAGTGACTCTACCAATGATCAAGATGTTTCGTTAGTAAAAATATCTTACATTTTGCCAACGGTTTATCATAAACCGTTAGTAAGTATAATGTATTTTACCGACGGTTTTTTATTTTCCTTCGGTAAATATAGTAAATATATATTTTTTGAATCTCGACATTAAATTTTATTTCATAATCTTATGATTAATGCATAATTACAATAGTTATGAATTATCTGTATATAATTTTTTTGATTTGTTTATATATTTAATTTGTTTAAACAGAAAGTTAATTGATCATATAAAGTTAAAATTTTCTTCATTGATAATAAAAACATTAAATTGTACATAATAAATCTTTGCTAATTCAAACCAAATGACTACAGCAATCCTATTGTCCTGTTGACCGTGGATGGTCTGAGTCTCTAGCCCTCCGATTCAACTACTTCATGTCATTTTGGAGCTTAGCCATGTACTCCATCGTCTGTTGCAACTGACTTGTCAATGTCTGCACTATGCTCTCAAGATGATGGTATTGTTCCATTGTCGACTGTCTACTTGATGCAGCTTTACTGAACGTAGAGGAGTGTGAATAATATGTGTTCACAAATGAGCCTAACCCAAAGATCCTTTCACGATTGTCCCTACCATCCATTGTTTCAGGATATGCCTGACTCTCATCAACAACTTGTTCTCCCTAAGACTGTCGTTGAATGGTTTCTTGTATTTGGTCCTATTAGGAGATAATGTTTATATTAGTAAGTGATAATTATTAAAAATAAATATTAAAGCATAAATTTCACATACATTTAGTTCTCTATATCTGCTGTTGACAAATGTCACACCATCATGCTTCTTAATGTATGCAAAAACAGCTGACAGGGTGTAGGCCTCATGCCCAATGACTTTCCTGCATAACAATAAAATGTTATAAGTTAACTAGAATTTATAAAAATTTTGGCAAAGTCTCCTCTATTTTTATGATATTTACCCCTGTTGAACAAAGAATATAACTCAACAGAGCCACATATGACACCAAATATTTATATCATGATCATTATCCATAATACACATATTTTCATTCTAACATTCACATATCAATTTAAATTAAAATACAGCGAAGTAAAAATTAGAATATAAGTATAAAATTTAGATACTTACAAGTCTCTCTGCATACTCGTGATAGGTAATTGATCCTTCCGTATGTACGGAAAGATTGTCTCCCTCTATAACTCGACCATGTTTGTTGGTCGAGTTACGCCCTGAGATGGACATTGCCTCAGGTGATATTCAATACTCTTGTTAACAACTCCTTATGCCCTCAAAAATATAAGGTGGTAGTACATTAACCTTGTGTATCGCACCAATAAAGTCGTGATAACGTGTATGAGCTTGCCTCTCTCATACTTGACGTATGACCCCATCGAGATCAAAATCCCACAAAAATTGTTTTTGAAATAAAAAGAAAAAAATTTGATAACTTATAGTCTACTAATATTTATCTAATTAATGTCTAAAAATCAATAAAAAAAGAAAATTATTTGGATATTGTACCTCAAACTCCTGAAAGTAAAATGTCTTTGTGGCCTCATAGATTTTCTTCCATACATAACATGGAATGAAGATGTATAGATGAATAAGCTATAAATACTATTTATGATTGACTATATAATAAATGAATTATAGGAGTAATTGTAGTGAATATTAAATGTATGAATATTCTTTTCTAAATTAATGAATTCTTTATAATTCTTTATTGTTTCAATTCAATAATATTCTTTTCTAAATTAAATGTATGAATACTATTTCATTATTTTAAATATAATAAATGAAATTTTCAAATAACAATGACATTGCACATGGCTTTCATTATATATTACATAAACAAAAGAGAAATTGAAAAGTAAATTGTTCACGACATTATTAACAAAAGAGATATTATATATTAAAATGCTGAAGACATTGTAAATTAAGTTGCCACATTCACTAACATAATTCATACTACAACAATCAATTTAATTTAAGCAATCCATGCATTAAAAGAAATGCAACTGTTATAATTTTTCAAGGAAAAATAATGGTCATCCCTAATGATACTTTCGTCAAACACTTGGTATGTATGGTAAATTCATTCCTAACTCAACATAAAATCCCAATCTTTTTCCATGATTCTCCAACATTAACACAGGTCATTTGGTAAACAATGACCCATTAACAACCAAAATAAATGCAGCCAACTCAATGATGAAACAAACTCCAAATCAAGCACAACAATCAACCACGGACACGGTGATTTCAGCAGCAGAGGAGAGCATGGAGAAGACAAAAATACCTTGACCAAAACCTCTAGAGAAGACGATGACAATGGCCAAAGATGTAGCTCCAACGACAAAGGCAGATGTAGCATATGGAGGAGGAAGAGCGAGGAAACAGCAGGGGGGAGGGGACTCAGGTGGAGTTTTAAGTAAACCAAAATGATGTTGTTTGGTTTTAAACCAAACGATGTCGTTTTGTTGCTATTCAGTAGCCATTATTAATTAATCCCAAAAGACGTCGTTTTGTTTAATCTCAAACGACTTCGTTTTATTGCTGAAAGGTAGACATTCTTAACTTTCTGAAGGCTTCAACGTTTTTAAGTTCATCAAAACGATGTCGTTTTATTATAGTTAAAAACATTTAAGCCTTCAGCAGAGGCTGACGATGGACAACGACTTTTACCAATGCAATTACTGACGATCATCTCTGTCGATAAACATTTCTTTCGAATTTAGAGATGAATATTGCTACCTAAACAAATATTTTCCATATGACATTTCCGACGAGTATACTATTTTTATCGGTAATTAGCTATGGTTTCTTTATTGTCGGTAATTTTCCGTCGCTAATTCAAACTTTTGTTGTAATGTATCTTAAAGCAACTAACAAAGTTAGAGGAGTTTAGAAGTTGTGTCTATAAGAGTTCGACACTCTACTTCCGTACTAGATTGAGAGATAACTATTTGTTTCTTACTTCAATGTGAAATGAGAGATGTGTCAAAAAAAGAAATCGTTTTTCTCTAATGGCACCCAAGAGGGGGTGAATTGGGTGAAATCAAAATTTTTGCTTATATTTTATACTTCTAAGAAAAGTGTCACAAATTATCAAAATAATAAAAATAAAGACAAATTGATTAAATTATAAAGAGCAAAAGAAGAGAAACGCAAAATAATTTGTAGTGGTTCGACAAATAATCCTTGCTGACTTCCACTCCTAAGAGTGATCTTAGATTTTCACTATAAATCTTCTTTTAAGGCAAAAATACCCTTTGTATAATCTTTTATTTTGACATAGAGAAAACTCCTTTTCAATCTTTATTCAACGCAAAGAGAAACCCCAATTCACTTTGATATCCCTAATACAATATCTTAAGCTAAGCAGCCAACTTACAACTCAAAATTTGCTCACTTTAATGATATGATAATCACAAAAATTTCACTTACCCATAATGAGATCATGAATGCTCAAATGGTTGAAAATTGCTTTGAAATGTGTGTCTAGATCATTCATAAGCTTTTTAATTTTAAAAGCAATGAGAAAATACTTATTTATATTGTCTCGAGACCTAAAATAATCATTAGAACCAAGAACTAATCTTTGTAACAACCATATTCGATGCACTAGTCGACCAAGATTCACTAATCGTTTAAGTATTGGTCATACTGGTCTACCTGTATGCATTAAAACTCCACATTCACTAGTCGTTGGAGTATTAGTCGACCAATATAGCACATTGGTTAATCAATACATCAACCAATGTTGCTGTAAGCTTTCGATACATCAAATTTAACAATTTAAACCTATATTGGTTGACCAAACGCTCTATAAACATGATTTTAACAACTTCAAATGTTTAAAACCAAATTGTTAATCCAAACATAATTAAAAAAACACTTCCCAAAATGTTCCCAAAGATTATTTAAAAGGTTAAAAGACTTTTATAGTAAAATCAAAAGATTCAATGCCCCTTAATGAATGTAAAGACTCATACAATGAAGTAAGATGTGTGAACATTTTAAGATATCTAAGCTGATCAAACTGAGTTTACAATGAGTAATACATTAATTAATATCAATGTGTGTTGATTTATTGCTTGACTTGATCATCATTTTGAAGATTGCAACATCTCATTTTGTTCTCATTTTCCTTCTCATCAACAACACTAAAAGAACTCATTAATAGTACTTATGTTTTGTTATTATCATAAATTTGATTAAAATTTCTCTTAGTGCCAAAAAAACAATATTCAACGGTTGAATATCAATCAATTGGATCTCCAGCTTAGTCAGTATTAGAGTATGCTTGTAACTCTAATGGAGATGAATGACAAAAGTGATGACCATGAAAAAAAGAGTACCTCTGATATAATGAAGGATATGAAGAACACAACAAAGTGAATGGTACAAGATGCTGACATAAATTGACTAACTATATGAAAAGCATAAGTAATATCAGGATCAGAAACTATAAGGTATGTAAGACTATCGACTAATTGCTGGTAAAGAATACCATCATTGAGGATAGCTCCATCAGTAGTAGAGATATGAACATTAGGCTCAAGAGGAGTGGTAGTAGTCTTGGTTTTAGTGACGCCTGATCAAAAGACAAGATCTGTGGCATATTTGAGTCGTTTTACAAATGAACAAGGCATGATCACAAGAGCTAAACTGAAAATCGAGGAGACTAATAATGGAACTAAATTTTACAAACCAAACTTGAGGAACTTGTATTAGTTCTACAAGGCTTTGCAAAATTGACAAATCTTATTGGGTGGATGATCATAATCAGGTGGAGTTTGCATGTATACTTTTTCTGTAAGATCATCATTAAAAAATGCATTCTTAACATCTATCTAGAATAATGACCAATGTTTGCTAGCAACAAATGTTAAAAGTCTACAGACTGATGTTAAACGTGTTATAAGAGCAAATGTTTCATCGTAGTCAATACCATATTTTCGAGTAAATCTTCTATCAATACTATACAAACTTTCTTGAAGGTAAGCTGACCATGTCCCAAGTATTGATGCTAGTAAATGCTTTAGAGGGTCAAAAGTTGCCTGGTGATATATTTAAGGTTTAAATAGAGAGACAATAGTAGAATAAATATGAAAATTTCAACGACGACTAGAAGGTTGACTGAATTGATTAGTACAACGAAGAGCAAGTTGAGATATTGGAGGTTATGATGAATGAATGAATATAGAGGAATCAAATTGTTAGAACTATTATATAATCTTGCAAGAGAAATGTCAGAGAACAAGGATATAGTAGCATCAAAGAAAAATTGACAAGAAGGCTCATTGACAAGAAATTTTAAAAGAGATGAGAACATATTAGGTTCCTAAAACTCATGTTAATAAATACAAAGTCTTTGTGACAATGAATCCTAAGGCCTATAACTTTGTGTTATATCCCATACCTTAGGAAACAACATAATCATTCTCGTGGTTCTAATTTGGTATATTCGTATGGTTGGAGAAGAACAAAACAAGCACTACCAAAGATTCCGATGCCCTAGGAAACAACATAATCGTGCTCATGGTTCTAATTTGGTATATTCGTATGGTTGGAGAAGAACAAAACAAGCACTACCAAATATTTTGAGAGTTTGGTAGTTAGGAGCATGATTATTTAAGCGTTCATAATGAGAGATATTACTTATACCAGGAGTAGAAATATGAATGATAGTATAGACAACTGTAAGAGCAACTTCTCCTTAAAAAGCTTCTATACAACAAGAAGAAATAAAAAGAGCTCGGATAGTATCAAGTAGTGTCGATGCTTTTATTCAACTCTACCATTCTGTGGGGATATATCTAGACAAGACCTTTGAATAATAATTCCTTGTTATTCAAAGGTCTTGTCTAGATATTATTATTATTATTATTAGTATTATTATTATTTATTAACTTAAGTGGTCTAATTTATGAAAGTCATTTAATGGAATTTCAATAATTATTTCTATAAAATTCCTCGTGCAACTGACGGGGATAAGGGTAACTAGTCAAGAACATCAAAGTATACTATACTATCATCATTATCATCATCATCATACCCTGAAGTCCCGCAGTGAAGCAGGGTCTGGGAGGGTATGATAGTACGCAGTCTTACCCCTACATAGTAGAGGGGCTATTTCCAGTAGACCCATATGCAGATGTGATAGGATAATAATGATGCAGGATAAAAGAGTAAATACGTAAAATATTGGCAGTATATATATAAATACCTGTTGGTGACCATAATCTGATATTACCTTACATCTCTGCAAAACTGGCTTTTCTCGTTACTAGTTGAGCTATGAGTCTTCACATCGCTTATTCAAACAAACTAAATAATCATCTATCTAACCACAACCCAGAAAGCTTCAAACTTAAAAAAAAAAAACTCATACATGCTCCATTGTGTACTAGAAAACTGATAAAACATTGTGTACAAGACAATGTTAGCTAACGGTTGAATGTAGATCAAAAGCCACACAGCATGAAACAGCAAAGGTTTCGACAAATGTTTAACAATGTAAAATCTAGATCGAAACAAGAGTTCATGATCACAGCATCCACCACTATACAACAATAAGAAACATTATGAGCACATAAGATAGAAAATATAGACAGAGCTCCTAACATAACAGAGGGTCCTAGATATGCACAATTGTCAACAGAGACAAGGCACACAACATGCTATGGAAACCCCAAGAAAACAAGATTCTTGAAACCCTCTAATCCTATTGAATCAAAACCCTAATCTTTCTATTCCAAGAACATACTAGATCAAACCCCAAATCATAAGTTTGAGACCCAATTCCAAAGAAATCATAAATCAATTTACGTTGCAAGTACTTACTTATTGATGCAAATCAATTTCTTGAAGTAACCATGAAGATAATCACGCCTCACTTGAAGAACTCAATTCTGAAATTTTATTAATCATCCAAAATCTAGGGTTACAAGGTTATAATAAGGTATAAATACCCTTGACCAAGTCTTAACCCTAATAGGAATGGGTTTGCAAGCCCATTGAATGAAAACTAGGTTAATCCTAACAAATCTAGGAGTATCTAGCCCATTGAACCTAATATGATCCAAGTCCTTTTAGGAATAGGCTAAACACATTAAAACAAATAAATAAGTCCATAAACAAGTACTTGGACCTAAAATAAGAGAAAATAAATAACAAGCCCAAATTATAAAAAATGGGCCTAAATGGCTAAGTGCTAACCTCTTCCAACGCCTCCTCTAATAAAGTTATAAGCTTGGGCGAGCCTTGGTGTTCCTCTATGGATGTTTCGGCCTCCTCATGTACTTGACTTGTGATTTGGGATTGAACAAAAGCTTGCATTGCTTGTTTAAGCCTTGAAACTTGTTGTGTTGTAATTGGACCACTTGACATGTGTAGCTTGTCAGGTTGATGTGTAAGGTGTGGAACTCCATTGCGAAGGCTAGTTGTATCACAACATTTTGTAACTAGCATTCAAAATGAAAGGCTATGCGCCACGACTACATCTAAATTCCAATGAAGTTTCTCTATTTCTCCAAGCCCACAACTTGAACTTTCACATGCAATAAATAGTAGTAGTATGCAAATGAAGTCCAGATCCTAGAACAGGAACTTCAAATGGACTAAGTTCTCACCACCAGAGAGCAAGGTAGGTAGTCAGAGTCACAAAATATGCTAGCACCCCACCAACTTAAAAAGATCTAAACAGAAAAAGAGCCACCACAAAATTAAGAAAAGACTAATCGAGCTATCTTAAGAGGCTAAGAACAACTCACAATAGGAGAACATAATCAATATGGAAAGAAAACTAGAACAGATCAAAGCAACATACAACAGATGACAGATCTAGAAGTGAATCAGATCTTCATAATAGAACAACCTCATCAAAGAATCATAGATCTAAGAATTGAAATCAAAAACACCGATCTCTTACCCAAATGAAGAAAGCAAACTTACATGGAGAGAGGAGGTGAGAGAAGGTCTGATATTGTGAGACTATCAACCAGATCTGACAGATCTGGTAGCTACAAACGACTTGAGAGTGACCGGATCTCAAGAACAATAAGTACCTGAAGAAGCATCGCCTAGCTTGCCCAACCCTCGATTTGGAGTGGCTTGTTCTGCTGAAAAATCAAAAGTTACACAACAGAGGCTTACTTTGCTTATAAAGAGGTTCATCTTCTCTGCAGTTGTGAAGTACAATCTCCCCCAGCCCATTGATGCATTTGCGAAAGGTCAGTACGGATTTGCCCGCTATGTTCTATCGGACGCGAGCAAACAAGCCAATGCATGTGAGAAAGGCTTCTCGTAGCTCAACTGGGTCGCCATTGTCTGAGAGAAAGAAAGTTGATTTTACGTGAGGTTCAAACCTAAACACTTTCGTCTACCATTCTCATGCATTTCATGATGATGACGATATTTATTTAAATTATATTAATCTAGATAAATATAAAGATATTATATATATATATATATATATTAGACAAAAGAACAAAGTAGAGAATCAGATAATATCATATTTAATAAACTAAAATTAATTTTTATAATACAATCCAAACTAAAGAGAACGTTAAAAGATAATAAGGTTTCTGCAGAACGAAAAATTTGAAATCAACATCCACTGCCTCAATCGCCACCACCGCCGCCACCGCCTCCACCGTTGCCTCCACCACCACCGCCGCCACCACCGACATTGCCATCGTTGCCACCGCCACCACCACCTCCTATATCAACGCCAAGGTCAACTTCACCAGTAGCTCCAGGGCTTCCCAAAGCACAATTCAAGAGACAGCCCACAACAAAAATAGAAACAGCTACTACGATGAAGATTACCCAGATTTTCATGATGGCTGAAAAATTTTGACTTTTCTTCCCAAACTATTCAGCGTCTTCCTCTTTTCTGGTACTCTACTCTCTTACTAATACACTAGATGGAGAGTCTCACTCGTTTCGATCATTTTCTGCTTTCTTCTCTAATTTCCAAGTCTTTCTTATTTTTATGGATCAAATTGACTCACATGGCAACGTCAAGATCACATACTTTTACAACTTTTATGTCTTTAACCTATATTAGTGACTTTCTTGACAAAGGGAATTTTGTTCTCATAGCTTATCTCGGAATGATTAGATTTCCCTTAAATTTCTTAGTACTATAAAAAAAAGTAATAAACAATATATATATATATATATGTCCAGATGAACAAAAATATTAAAAATAAATGTAAATACCTAGACTTATAAATAAATTAGATAATAAAAATATTAACTTAATATTTAAAAAGTATAAGAATCAAAGTATTAAAATATGTGTTTATATTAATTGAAGAATAATAAGTTGTAGACTCATATATATTCATTATTGATCTCATAAATTAT
>JANVCQ010069057.1:0-10046 GCA_025531925.1 Erythroxylum plowmanianum
TGCTTAGCATATGTGTTCGGTTGTGGGTCTTCTACGCTGGATGGGTCCGAATGTTGGGCTTCGGAGACGGGGTCCAACAGATAAACATTTTTTTTGTTAGTAAACTTCGACGCTTATTCTTGACCCCAACTATTATTGCCTATGCTAAATTTCATTAGAAAAATTGCACGAATAATTTCCCTCTTTATTTACCGACAAATTTTTTTGTCGTAATGTACAATTTTTCTCAACAAGTTTACCAATGGAACTCAATTTTTATCGCTAATTTACTACAAAATTTAGTTCTCGATAATATTCTGTCAATAATTTGTAATTTTTTTATAGTGGTGTATTTAAAAAAAGGAGCAAAAGCATTGAGGCAGACTGGTGAAGGATTAAGCTTAATATACAAAGAGATCAATCCAACCACGTCTCTGATTAGAAACAATTCTAACGCAGAGTTACTTCCTACATTAGTAACCAAGGGAATAAACTTAGTTACAACAGAAATGTGCAAGGGTCAAAGATGATGAACTAGAGAGTTTTACGAAAAGAGGGCAAGAGGGTTATGCTTATGGTGTGATAAAAAATACATGTTGAAATATACATACAAGAAAAGACAATTTAAGTTGTACATAATAGAGGAGGATGAATTGACAGGAGGTGAAGAGATTAGTAAGGAACTATAAGAGAGGGCATCAACAAGTCCTAGGGTGTATTTGGAGGCAATGTAGGGTTTGAAAGATCAAAGAGATTTTAAGCAGATAAGGATAATGGGTAGTCCCTAAAGGAAACCACTGCATATCCTCATCAATATCAAAAACATCTATAATTTTGTATATGAGAAATTGATTAAAAAAGGGAACATAGAGGTGGTGGAAATACCAGTTTCAAAAATCACAATGGGAGGAGATCTTCAACTAAACTGTCATCAAATGTGCAAAAATTTTAACTGGAAGATGCAAGGATTACGATTCACAGCTAATACAGTTATCATCAAACTAGGAAGTTATGATATAGTATTAAGAGTCCAGTGGTTGTTGACACTAGATTACGTAATATGTAACTTAAAGAATGGACCATGGAGTTTTGTTGGGAAGGACGGACAACCAAGTTAACAAGCAACATAGAAGAGGGCATAAGAGAGATATCAGGTATTGTCTCTAGAAATTGGTATCTAATTCTAGCAATCACTCATTGTTTTTGCTATACTTAACCTATTTGGTGGAGTTCCACATACAATCATTATCATTGGGGGATCAAACAAATGCTAGAGAAGAAATAGAAGTACTCTTCATGGAGTTTGGAGACATGTTTTAGGAGATGGAGCATTTTCCTCTAAAAAGAACGCATAGCCATAGCATTCCACTCAAACCAAGAGTAGAAGTTGTCATTGTAAGACCTTATAGATGTTCAGCGAGCAAAAGGATGCAATCAAGCATTCTATGTAGGAATTGTTTGAACATGGACTCATTAGATCAAGCGTGGGTCCCTATGTGTCACTAGTAATCTTAATTAAGAAGAAAGATAACATATGAAGGTTGTCCATTGACTACCAAGAATTGAACAAACATATGGTTAAAAGTAAACTCCCTATTTGGTGATTGAGGAATTGTTAGAGGAATTGAAAGTCTCTAGCTAGTATTTCAAACTAGATTTGAGGATTGGGTATCACCAAATTAGGACGAGGGAGGAATACATTCCAAAGATGGTACTCAAAACACAAAAGGACACTTTACATTTTTGGTGATGCCCATTGGGCTTACAAATTTTCCCTCCACCTTCTAATGTCTCATGATTGAACATTTTAGACCATACCTATAGAAATTTGTGTTGGTTTTCTTTGATGATCTCCTCATCTACGGTCGCAATTTCATGTAACATTTGGAACACCTGCGATAAGTCTTACCGATCTTGAAAGAACAGTAACTCTTCCTTAAGGAGAGCAAATGTTTCTTTGAGGCATAATAGATTAAATACCTGGGGCATTCCATATCTGAAAATAGGGTTTCAATGGATGTTAAGAAGATTAACACAATTCAGCACAGGCCACCACCACGAACGCTTAAGGAGCTCAGAGGATTCCTTAGATTAATAAGATACTACAGAAGTTGTATTAAGCATTACAGGATAATAGCCAAACCAATAAAGGCATTGTTAAAGAAACATCTTACAAGGAAGTGGGAATGGCAAGAGGAGCAATAACAAACTTTCGAAAAATGAAGGAGTTACTAGTAATAACCCCCATTCTAGCATTGTCGGATTTTTCATGACCTTTTATAGTGGAAGGACATAAGAGTGATAAAGGAATTGGGGAAGGTGGATACCATATAGCCTTCCCTAGCAAAGCAGTAGCACCTAAGCTTCAAGGTGTCTCTACTTATGAAAAGAGTTCTTAAGTGTTAAAAATTGACATCATTACTTGAATAGCAGTTTCTTTAGAGTTTTAATTAACTATAAGAGCTTGAAATATTTACTAGAGCAACAAATCTTGATGCCATTCCAATAGACATGTTACCTAAGCTAATGGGGTATGATTTTGAAGTGACATATAGGAGTGGAAAGGAGAATGTCGTGGCAGATATGCTATCTAGGGTTTCAAATCACGAGTTGTTAACACTAATGGTGTCACAAGTCTAAACAATGCTAATGGAAGAGATTAAGGAATGGTAGAGAAAGGATGCCATAATCCAAGACCTAATTAGAAAACTAGAGGCCTAAGAAGTGCAATCTGAGAATTACAAATGGAGGAATGACCTTCTAAGGTGGAAAGAAAGATTGGTTATCAGATATGATGGGAAACCCAAGAAGAAACTAATATTCCTAGCATATGATAGCCCACAAGGAGGTCATTTTGGCATAACGAAAAAGATCAAAGATTACATAATCCATTTCACTGGAAACAAATATCCAGAGACATTCGAAATTATGTAATAAATTGTTTTACTCACCAGCAAAGTAAGTACAATCATGCAAAGTAACCAGGGCTTTTACAGCCACTTCCAATATTGGAGGGTTGTTGGTGAGAAATAAGCATGGATTTTATTAAAGGGATGCCCCTCTATAAAGAAAAATAATGCATATACATTGTAGTGGATAGGCTGAGCAAGCTTATCAAATAATCTTACTTTATGGCCCTCAGATGTCTTCACATAGCTCAAGACACTACGCAAGCTTTTATTGATCATATCTTCAAGATTTACAAAATGGCAAAAGCTATAGTAAATGATCGCGACCCTTATTCGTTAGGGCATTCTAGCAAGAAACATTCAGAGTATAGGGTGTTAGATTGAAATTCTACATATATTATCATCCTCAGGCAGATGGAAAATTTGAAGCCATTAATAAGGTTTAAAAACATATCTTTGATGCTTTTACAGTGACACTCTACAAAAATAGACATTTTAGTTGTTAATGGTTAAATGGTGGTACAACATAACTCATCACACAACCATTAGTACGACCCCCGTTGAAATTATTTACGATTATCCTCCACCTCTCTATATACGTTATTTAGGTAAGGATTCTCATAACATCCTAAAAGATAAATCAGTACAAGATAGAGAGATGGTGGTCCAAATAGTAAAATCACTTGAACATAGCACAATAGAAAGCAGCTAGTCGATAAAAAGAGAATGGAGAGAGAATTTGAAGTGGAACAATGTGTGCTCGTCAAGCTTCAACCATATCAGTAATACACTATACAAAGAAGGGCAAATTAAAAACTAGCTCCACTATATTACGATCTAAAGAAGATAAGATTTATTAAATATGTACATGAATAATTGGGTAGATTTATTAGAGATTTTTGATCAAAATTTTGGCTATTGCATTTCCCTATATGTGGGCATATATTTTGACTACTACTTCATCATTTTTTAGTGACAAATGTGCAGTTAATTTATCAATATTTGCAGTTGTATTGTGGTATGTTTTGGTGATAAAACATATGTTCATTTGAAGATTTTTGTGGTTACTGTGTGTGGTTTTCTTCTGTGATTAATTCGAAGGTTCATAGAAGAATTTTTATTGGACAACTTCCCATGATTTCGATTTGTTGAAGCTGAACATATAGAGGAGTATATTTTGACTTAAGTGTTTTTTTATTTATGTTATTATTGTTTCAACCACTTGAGATTATATTTCCATATTGATTATCTTTCATTGTTGCAAAAATCCTCAGTTGAGGTTAGTATGAGGGGGTCATACTATTGGGAGTGAAATATTTTTGCAGAGTGTGAGTATTAGTAGGTAGTGTTAAGGGATAAGTGGTGTCGGCTCAGTAAAACTAGTGGTGTCGACTCAATAAAGCTATTATACTTTAGTGAAAGCTAGTGGTGTCATGCTACGTTACTAAATTTTGATTGTTAATTTATTTATTGCATATTTGATTTTCCTACTTGTGATTTAATTCTAGAAAAATTCACAATGGCTAACATAGTTTCATTTTTATTAAGCAACTGCCAAGTTCAGTTCAAGGTAATAGGGGTTGAACATATATATTTCGGAACTACAACCTTCCAAATTTTCGATTGGTACCATAGCTTGGTCAACCTAATTAGAACTTGGTCTATCAAGTTGGTGTGGATCAATGTTCCACAATCATAGCTACCAAGAAGGGGTGTCAATCACTAGGCCACCGTTACTATATGGTTTTAATTACCCTACTTGGAAATCAAAAATGAAAGTGTTTATTAAAACATAAAGAACTAAAGCATAGGCTTTTGTGTTGAATGGATAGACTCATCTAATGATCATTGATGAAAAGAAAAAAGCAGTACTTAAAGATCCATCTGAGTGGAAAAGGGTTGAAGAAGAGGGAATCCTTAGTAATTCTTAAGTGATGCATGCAATTTTCAATGTTGTAGATGAATGATGTTTCAGTATGATATTAGAAGAAGAAGCATGAGATACATTACATATAATATATAAGGGGTCAAAATCAGAGATAGCTTTAAAACTTCAAATGTTGGGCACTAGATTTGAAGAGCTTAAGATGGAAGAAAGTGAAACGATTGGAGACTTTTATAAACGACTGTGTGATATTTCCAATCAAGCACATCAACTTGGGAAGAAGTATTCAAATATGAAGCTTATCAAGAAAACATTGAGATCAACCATTGAAGAATCCTATAACATTAACGAGTTATTTTTAGATAAAATAATTGGGATTTTAACAAACTTTGAGAAGAATCTATTGAGAGACAAGCATAAAAGAACAAAGGGTGAGTGTTGCAAGCCGAAGTTGCCAAATTCATGAATGAATTAGGTGATGACTTCAATGAAAATGAAGATATGGCATCATTGACAAAAAATTTTAGTAAGTGGATGAAAAGGTGAAGAAAGATGGACCTGAGTTTAGAAAAAATGTTAGGAGTTCATTAAACAATAATTTCAAATGGCAAGAAAAAACTTAAAAAGGTGAAAGGAAGGCAAAGAAGATAAATGTCATTAATGTCAAGGTTTTGGACATATGCAAGCAAAATGTGCTAATACTCTAAAAAGGAGAAAAGGGAAGTCTTACAGTGAAAATGAATCTGAAAGTTAGTGTGATAGTAAAGAAGAAATTGTAAGTAATCATGCTACATTGGTTACTTTATACAACAAAAGTCTAGTTGCTTGCTTAATAACAAGCAGTGAATAAACTGAGAACGAAACTTTAAATGTTTCTACTCTAAATTCTAGGTCAAATTGTGATAGTGATGACAACGACTCAAAATTGAAAAAGGAAGACATTTGCAATGCTT
This sequence comes from Erythroxylum plowmanianum, assembly GCA_025531925.1. NCBI lineage: Eukaryota > Viridiplantae > Streptophyta > Magnoliopsida > Malpighiales > Erythroxylaceae > Erythroxylum > Erythroxylum plowmanianum. Next base: position 5,727 of record JANVCQ010069057.1, read on the forward strand.
ATAAATTAATGCATGCCAAATGGGTGAAAATGTGTAAGCAAAATGAGAACCTAAAGAGGGAGAATTCAACCATGAAGGTCGTCATTCAAGGTCTAAAGATGAAGATGTTGTAAATAATAGATGAACTTGATGAAACAAAGCTAAAGCTAACCAATACTAAAAAAGGAATATGAATGTCAAATGGTAGCTCTAAGAAGCTAGATCAATTGATGGAAATTGGTCAAAAGAAAGGGGAGTTTCAAGATATTGTTTATAAAGGTGAATGTTCTCAATTGAATAATAAGCAAAATGGTGAAGTTATATTTATTAGAGGAGAAACTTCAAAAAGGAATTGAAAGTTTGTGCCTACATGTCACTTTTGTGTTGTAAACGATTATACAAGGCTAATTACAAATGTTTTTTTTTTGGGCTTAAAACAAAAAATTTGGACACTCTTTGAAGAACTTATAGCAATAACCAATGTTACCAAATCAAACTTAGGTTAGAAAGAATTAAATATATGCACTTGTGGCTCTTTAATCCATCTGCGCTAGCTTTCACAATGGATGGTATTTTGATAATGGATGCTCACAACATATGACAGGTGCAAGAAGCTACTTGATGGATTATTAAAATTCTGTGAATGGTCACATTACTTTTGGGGAATGAGATATTTCTTGACATGTGTTGATGATTACTCTAGATATACTTAGGTAGCTTTCATGAAGGAAAATTCATATGCATTTTAGGCATTTTGAAGCTTATGTGTGCAGATTACAAACCAAGAAAATATGTTAGTTTTGAGAATAAGGTCTGATTATGGAAGGGAGATTGAGAATGAAAGTTTTAATGATTTCTGTGATAAACACGATATCATGCAAGAGTTTTCCATACCTAAAACTCCACAACAAAATGAAGTTAGAAAGGAAGAATTAAACTCTTCAAGAAATGGTTAGACCTATATTGAATGGAAGAAAAATATCAATGAGATTTTGGGCTAAAGCAATAAACATGACATGTCACATATGCAACAAAGTTCATCTTAGAAATATATTGAACAATTCACCTTATAAATTATAGAAGGGAAAGAAACCTAATGTTCGCTATTTTTGTGTATTTGGCAGCAAATGTTACATTATCAATGATCAAGAACAGCTTGGGAAGTTGAAAGTAAAAGTGATGAAGGCATCTTCCTTGGATATTCATTTTACACTAAGGCATATCCTGTGTTCAACCAGAGAACTAAGACATTGATGGAATCCATGAATGTTGTTGTAGATGATGTGCACCAAATAATTGATAAAGTGGTGGAAGAAAACCTTCAAAATCAGCCTCACAAATCATAATAGAAATGCAATGAAGTTAAAATCAAAAACTGTGTAGATTCACAATTAGTTGCTGTTGGAAAAGAAACCAATAAGACAGAGGAGTAGTTGGTTGCTTCAAAGGAAGAAACTAACCAGACATCTGATGTAGAAACAATCTTTATGAATAACAAAGACTCAAGGGAAGGAAATTTCAATAACGATCCTCCATCACGAATCAGGCGAAGCCATCCTATTAAGAATTTGATTGGTAAAGTTAGTGATAGAAGGAAAACAAGAGAAAGAAAAAGGATAGATTATCGGGAACTTGTAGGGCTTATATGTTATACTTATTCATTCAAGCCAAAGAATGTGAAACAAGCATTGCAAGATGAATTTTAGATAGCAGCAATGTAAGAAGTGTTAACAAAATTTTCTCAAAATGATGTTTGGGAGTTGGTGCTAAGGCCATATGTAAACATGATTGAAAAAAAATAGTTATTTTGTAACAAAATGGATGACAAAAGTAATATGACAAGAAATAAGGCCAGGTTAGTTGCTCAAGGATATTCTCAAATTGAAGGCATTGGTTTTGAAGATACATTGCTCTAGTAGCAAGACTTGAGTCAATTAGACTTCTTTTAGCCATAATATATGTGAAAAGATTCAAACTTTACCAAATGGATGTGAAGAACACATTCTTTAATGGATTTTTACAAGAAGTATATGTTGAATTGTCAAAGGGATTCATTGATTCGGTGCATTTTGATCACATAGTCAAGCTTAAAAAGGCTCTTTATAGTCTCAAGCAAGCACCAAAGGTTTAGTATGAGAGATTGACCCAATACCTGCTCAATCAAGGATAAGAATGAGGTAGTGTATACAAGGCTTTATTTCTTATAAAATCCAGATTTGATTTGATGATTACACAAATATATATTGATGATATTGCGTTTGGCTCCACTCATTCAAAGATGGTGGAAAACTTTGTAATGATGATGAAAAATGAGTTTGAGATAAGTACGGTGGAAAATTTGAATTTCTTTTTAGGGTTACAAATCAAGCAAATGAAAGATGGTATCTTCGTGTCAGAAACCAAATATGCAAAGAATTTGGTGAAGAAATTTGGCCTTGAGAATGCACGTCATGCTAGAACACTAATGAGTGTGTTAAAAAAGTTGAATAAAGATGATCATGACAAAGATGTTGATGTGAGTTTATATAGAAGCATTATTTGGAGTTTGCTTTATCTAATCGCGAATTGAATTGATATTTGTTACATCATGGGAGTATATGCACGCTATCAATCCATTTCCAAAGAGTCTCACTTGACTGTGATAAAGCGGATCATTAAGTATGTAAGTGGTACTTCTGAATTTGGACTGTGGAACTTATATAATTCTACTTCATATCTAGCTAGTTATAGTGACGCGAATTGGGCCGAAAATTTAGATGATGGAAAAAACACATAAGGGGGTTGTTTCTTTCTTGACAACAATATGATTTCATGTTATGATAAGAAACAAAACTCCATCTCATTTTCTACAGCAGAAGTGGAATATATTGGAACCACTAGTTGTTGTTCTGAACTTTTATGGATGAAGTGAATGATGGAAGACTATAGAGTTGCTCAAGAGCCAAACAATTTGACTTGAAGTATCATTTCATTTGAGAGCTTGTGGGCACTAAAGTTGTAGTTCTTTCATATGTAACAATTGAGAAGCAACTGGCTGATATTTTTACGAAATAAGGTCTGAACCTCTTAGGGGGGCTTTGGGATTATGAGCTTTATATTTTTAAAGTATATTAATGTAATTTACTTTCTAGAAAAAATAAAAAAGCCCTAATTTTTGTTTTTACTTTTTTAGTTACAGCTGAATACCCTCCCCTTTTCTTTGTTTATTAAATTTTGCCTCCATTTTTGACAACCCTATCTCTCTTTGTTGGCTCTCTCTCTCTCGCGTACCATCACACCTCACCATCATCTCCATCAAAAATTTATTTATTCAACACACAAAGGGGAAAGTCCAAAATGTCTGACTTTATAGAAACTTTTCCTTCCGGAGGCTGACCCGTGCCACCACCTATTGCAAGACCACTTTGCTACTTTAGCTGCCTGTGGCAGCATCTATGTTAGGTAACACCTATTGTTGCTGCTGGTTAATCCTCGGTGGAGCTCATGGACATTCCCAATCCTCCCTCCGTTCAGGTATCATTTATTAATGTGGATGTACAACAGGTACTGCCTCACTTGATTGAGAAATCATTTGCTGAGAAATCTTCCTCTACCTTGGAGGGTGCCACTATTGAGCCTCCTACTCCAACACCTTTGGATGTCTAAAAAACAAGGCACAATGATATGTTTTTAATTGATTGTATATTTATTCAATAACACTTAGTCATTAATGATAAAAAAATGTTTAAGATACTCACTTTAGTTCATATATGGTTTTAGGCACAATTCGAAAATGAAAGAGCTAAAGTGAGTCAAAAGCACTAAATTTGAGTTGTTTTTTAAATATTCACACTCACTTCTTTTATAGAGCAAAAAGAAGAAGATTAAAAGCAAGAGAAGAAAGAAAACATAAAGATGAAGAGGAATGAAGAGATGGCTCACGACCATAAATGGGGTTGCATAGGTTTGAGACATCTCTCATATCCGTACAAGGTGTCTCACGACTACGAGACACTTCTCAAAGTCCTGAGACACCTCTGAAGGTTGTGAGAGAGCAGTCACACTTTTGACTGCTCTACCACCTGACCCTAAAGCCTAAATTTTCATATAAAAGCAACATTTTGGTGACGACAAAGAGATGTTTCCGTCTGGGAAAATTTTGAAAAATCAACAGAGGAGTTTTAAAGGCGAAGAAGGGACAAAGCTCCATAACATTAGAGACCCATAGAGAAGAGGGAGAGATAAACTTCTCGACATCAGTTCAGAGGTGACATCTGTAGGAAAGTCCCGGGAGGTACATCACATGTACCAGCAGCGGAAAACAAAATTTTTTGTTACCGGGACCTTCCCGAAAGCCAGGAT
>JANVCQ010069077.1:0-10045 GCA_025531925.1 Erythroxylum plowmanianum
TTAGAGATGTCAGTTTCTGTTATGCAAAAGTTAGTGCTTTTATGTTTTGCCAAATGAGGAAAGTTCTGCTAGACTAGTTTTTACACATCAGATCTTGTGTTTAACTTTTAGTTTTTAAAAATGTATCAGATTGGTTGAGAGCTAATATAAAAAGCTTATTTTTCATTTATCATTTAAGCTTGTAAGAGAAGAATACCAAAAATCATCAATACAAGTTTATGTTCAGTTCAAAATTCAGTGTTCTTTTTCTGCCTTTAGTTTTTTTTGTTTCCAGAAGCTAATCAATTCAATGGTTGAATAGCTGAAGTGATATACATACACAAAACCAAAAAGTTAGCAAAACTACTGAAGTTTTTTTTCAAATTTCAGATTGAGTGTTACATCCATTTTTTTCTCCATATACATCAAATCCTTAACCATACACTAAAAACCTGAGAGGAACAAACTATTACAATTTTTGAAAGATTAAGCAACATTTTCGAAGATCAACAGCTGAAGCTTTCCATTCTTGGCTGAAGTCTGTGAAAACAGTGCTTGAAGTGTCTTGGAAATCCTGACTTTTAGCAGCTAGAAGAAGATTCAATTCAATCTCCAAGTGTTCACCTCCTAGATATTCACGCACAAGAGACAACGTAGCCTTTATTCACCAGCCCCCTCCACTCACGCAAGAAAACAAGTCGCAGCCCCACTTCAGCATATGGAGCACTTATGCACGCAACCCTCCATCCGAAGCCCTCCATTAATGCACGTTGCCTCCATCCATTCACTCACGATGCAGTAGCCTCCATCCCCTCACACAAACACAGCCTCTATTTTACAACAACATAGCCTCCATACAGAAATAGAGACTGACGCACAACCCTCTCTTAACACTCTCCACTCACACAATGAAGATAGCTGGTGGCATAAAAATAACGTAAGCTGGGCTAGATGGAAAACACGTTGCAGCTGGGCTAGATAGAAGAATGTGAGCTGGTGGCTAAAAGCACATTGAAGACTGGTGGAAAAGAGGGAGACGTAAGCATGAGTGTGTGTTGCATTGGAGAGTGCATGAGCTGGTGAATATAGGAGGCAACGAATCAGCTACGTTGAGGTGGAAAAAATCAAGACGTAAGCTGGGGAGTTGTTGCAAGAGGAGAACAAGACAGCTGGTGCATGGAAAAAAAACAAATTTTTGAGCTGAGGGAGAAGACACAGAACGTTGCATGCTAGAGGCTAAAAATGAAAAACACATTAGCTGGTGGAGACTCCCACGTAGGCAGCTGGTGGAGTTGAAGAGGCTAGTGGTGTGAACAACGAAGCAGCTTGCTCCACTCATTAACACAACTGTCACTCATTTCTCAATAACACAAGCAACTGGTTGGATAGGAAAAAATAACATTGAGCTGGTGGCAGATCAAAACCGAAAGCAGCTGGTGGCATAGATCAAAACTGAAAGCAGCTGGTGGATAGGAGAATAAAACGCAAGTGGCAAGAGAGAAACGTTGGCATCTATTGGAGATTAAATACATGGTAGCTGATGGAGAAAAGAAAGATTGAAGCAGCTGGAGGGATAATACGTTGAAGCTGGTTGAAGCATCCAAGTTGAGGTGTTGAAGCTGTTGGAGATAACATACGTTGAGCTGGTGGAGAATAAACATGTTGAAGTTAATGGTGCGAGAAAATACAACTGCGGGAGAATTTTTCGGGTTAAGGTTAAGATTGATATTGAATTAGGACAATTTTTGTTGTATTAATTTTTGGTTGATTGAATGCATATTTAATCATAATTTAGATTGATCAACTAGATTAAGACCTTAGATGATTGAATGTCATAACCAATAGGATTTAATTTGTCGAAAAATTAATCAAGTGACATACTTGAGACTAAAGTGTAAACCAACCTTAGGATCTTGTGTGAGGATACCTAGGATTAACAAACCTAGTTTTAGGCTTCTTGTATTGAACAGCTTTTATTCATAATTATCTATGAACCAAGAGGGTGACTCAGATTTAGAAGATAAGAGAATCCCCATGAACATTGGATTCAACTTGCTTAAGTGAAATAATTCCTAGATCAATCCACCATTATAATTTTTAGTGTCCAATCCAATTAAAATCCAATACCTTAATCATTTTATCATTTGATTAAATCTAGTCATTTTTTAATTCGTATCTTGCATTTTTCATATTTCCTTGATTTGCTTACTTTATTTTAATTTATTTTTAAATAAATCAATTCTTGATCGTCCGAGTAATTTTTCATAGTTTAATTGCTTTGTGTGTTGGAATTCCCTTAGGTACGAAATCCGGTTCTTACTGTTTTATATTACTTGTCTACAGGATGTGCTTACCTCTAATTGGTCTAGATAGAATTCAATTTATATTATTTTGTTTAGACCACAACAAGGAACCTCAAAAGTCTACAAGGAAAACCATATATCAATGTGTTCTCATCAAGTACATTGTTAGTTACCACAAAAACAGGTATTCATATCCATTAACTACATAACATTGGACCATTGGTATTAAACTAGAATATGAAAAATCCTCACATATTTTTCTTGATTTTTATATATTTCAAGAAGTGTTTAGATAAATATTTTTAATTTGAGAAGATATTTTGTATATTTTCATATAGATATATGATCTCAGATAAAACTTTTTATGTTAATTATTTTATTATATAGAAATATTAATTGCCTGTTATAGACTGTTTGTAATATTTAAAATTTTGTCACAAATATGTTAATGGAGAACTTTAATTTGAAGCTATAAGTAAGACGAGAATTTTTGTCAATTTGAAATTATATATGTTGTGCATGAGGCATATAGTAGCAATAGGTATGTGAACTAGAACTCTGATTGTCCGTATACACCATTAATTACTAGTAATTAATTTTAAATGTATTTATATAGTCTGGTACTTCATTACATTATATATGTACCAATGAATCTTGTTGTTGGGTGAATTTAAGACTCTTAGGTAATTTTATGTGATATAATGATGAATATAAATAGCTAGATTCAAAAATCACTCCTTGTATATTTGTTGGATCTAGTGATGAAGAGTTTGGCTACAGGCTCTGTGACTTAAAAAGTAGTAAGTCGTCAAAAGTAGGGACATAGTCTGCTGTGAGCATGAGATGGATACATATATCATCAAAACAAGATGATACTACTTCAACTTTTTCTTCTCCCAATAATGTATATACATCTCTTATTTTTAGCTCACACATAAAGAAGGCACTACAACAAAAATGACTTACTGTAACAGGTGATAAGTGTTAGTAAATATGAATGGTAACACTAATGAGTATGCTATGATAGCCCGTATTACTAAAGATATGATGCTTTAGTAATAGTTTTGATATGTTATTGTCGAGTTTAATATGACTTTTATTGATAACTATAAATGCGTTTATATTACATCTTATAATTGCTATAAATTAGTTATTTGTAAAATTTTTAAAATGTTATATATTAACTTTTTTTAATATCCTTAAATTGCTGTAGATATGTATTTTGTAACATTTTTGAAATGTTAAAAGTGATTTTTTCATAACATTGTTTAAATGTCATTATTGAGTTTATTATAGCATTTATTAATAGCTATAAATGATTTTATGTTACATTTTATAAATGTTATTAATTAACTATTTATAACATTTTTCAACTGTTACAGATTAGCTTTTCACAACATTATTAAAGGGTTATAAATATGAATTTTGTAACATTTTAAAAATATTATAGATAAGTTTTCCATGACATTGATAGAACGTTGCTGTTGAGTTTATTATAGCATTTATTGATAGCTACAAATGATTTTATATTATATTTTATAAATGTTATTAATTTGCTATTTGTAACATTTTTGAACTATTATATATTAAATTTTTGCAACAACATTAACATGTAGTTGATATGAATTTTATAACATTTTAAAAATGTTATAGATAAGTTTTCCATGACATTGATATAATACTGCTGTTAAGTTTATTATAGCATTTATTGATAACTACAAATGATTTTATATTATATTTTATAAATATTATTAATTAGTTATTTGTAACATTTTTAAAATGTTATATATTAACTTTTTGCAACATCATTAACATGTAGTAGATATGAATTTTGTAACATTTTAAAAATGTCATAGATAAGTTTTCCATGACATTGATAGAATGCTATTGTTTAGTTTATTATAGTATTGTTAATGCTATTATAATAGTGTTACTAATATATATAGTGTAACTTATATAAATTAATAATGGTACACTAATGTGGAAACAAATTTATAACTATAAAATTTACTTTTCAAAAACATATTTTGTTGTTCATAAAAAATGAGCAAATCATAGATAATGAATGCATAGAAACTGACAACAAAAGCAATAACATATGTTTCTAAATCGTTGTCCAAAATAGTTCCTAAATTATTGAAACAAAAACTGACTACCATATCATCTTCAATTTCCATGTGCTACCTTCTCATGATTATTCAACCAATTCAAGTATTCTCTGCTGTCCGTTTCTACCATGTACTCCAATAAAAAGTTTTCAGTGCTAGGTTTGATCCCTCTAATCTCAAGATACTTGTAGAAAGCCTTCTGCATATTCTCATCCAAGTCATTGCCAAATCGAAACCCGAAAATGCATTAGCAAAAAGCCATTATCAGAAGCCAACAATTGTAAACTTTCAGGCAATCCATATCATAAGCTTATTTAAAAATAGGTAATTCATATTACAATCAGGCAATTCATATCACAAAACTTACTTAAAGTCAGGGCCTTCATACGCAAGTTGATCTTCAGAAATAATTGAGTCCTTAATTGCTAAACTATCGATAGAGATCTCATCAGGAAAAGCAGTGACACCAATCTCCAAAAACTTACTATTGTTATCCCAAGAAATTTCCACAACCAATGGAATACTAGGTGGGGTATTGGATTTAGTATTATCATCATCTTCATTACCCTCTTCAACTTCGACTTTAGGCATATCAACTTCTACTTTGATAGTCTCATCAAGGTACTTTCTTTTTAACAATACCTAGTGGAAAGGTAGATTAGAAACATATGAACACAAATGAAGACATAACGCATAGGCATAAGTGGATTACTTGAACTAACATTAAACCTTTGAAAAATAAGAAAGATCATTTAAACCTAAATATTAGGCAAGCCAATTCAATCCTATCTACTCTATATCTTGAAAAATCGATCAAAAAAATAAAACTTTTAATCTCTTTATGCCAAATGTCTTTATCGATACATTCAAGTTAATGAGAATTATGTGAACAAAGAGAAATTACAAAACATGAAAGATCCAAATCTCATATCAATTATCACATCAAAAGACATTCTAAATTTTCGGTCCTCGAATTAGACTTTCTAACTTATGCAAAACTAGACTTAGAAAATTTCCCAAATTAGCAAATCAAAAGTAGAAGCTAAAAATAAATAATAAACCCTAATATAGAAAAACTACAACTAGTTATTTCCACAGTCAGTTACACCTCCACTGTAGTAGGAGAATGGCATTAGCCTAGAGAGTATAGACTTTATAATAGTTAGTCAGACCAATGCACTAGTTATTTCCACAGTCAGAAATGCAACCAAAATTCTCTAGTCAACAATTCCTAGAACTACAAAACAACCTACTCAACAATTTCAAAGGAACACGAGATAATCTTATTCCTCTCAACGACAGAGATAGCAGAGCTAGCAATCAGGATAAGATATATACTCAACAAGCACAACAGAAAGGAGCACTAACATTACCTGGGATAGCATTTCGCTGGGTTGAATATCGCGATGTGTATTCACCAGATCAAGACATTCTGCACCTATAAGAAAACAGGTATGGATTAGTTACCCTAAGCTAATCCTAAGATGAATTAAAAAGCCACCCTAAGCTAATGCCTCACTCTTTCACTTGTTCAATTCCCATTATGTACCAAGAAAGGCCAAATTTTTAGCAGCAATATTCATCTAATCTAGTAATAACAATCAAATGCGTGAAGTAAAAAAAAACTGCATTAAAAAAAGGAGGACGTACTCAAACCAAAGAACAGCCAAAATTGTGTGGAATAACATAGATGAATAGCAAGCCATAGAAATGAATAACCTGCTTGTAAACAAACAGTACTTCAACTTAAGTAACGTTAGGGCAAAAGCAATTATGACTCTATCCACACTAGAAATACCTTTGGAGATTTCACGACATATTCTCTTTTAATAATCAGTTTCACAAATACCTATATAATAGCTAAAATCACTCAAGAAATTGCATCTCAATGAATTGCATCAAGCAATCATGGTAAATAAACATAGTTTCTACTATGCTTCAATTAATCCAAACCAATAATTGGCATTACCAATTTATTTCCCATGCTTCTACCATTTTCATGCAACATGTTTCCGCACCCTAGTTATGGCAACATTCATTTGTCGACTGTCGCCAAGGAAAGAACCTTAACAAAGATTTTGAAAGAAACGAAAAAGAGAAAAATCTGTAAGTCAAAAGTGACATGAACAGAAAACAAGGAAAGCATTGTATTGCATATTTGGAAGCTTTTCAAATTGAAAATGAAGCATTTCAGTAATCTGTGGGTATGCAATGGGAATTTAAACTATATCCTTGTCATTATTACTTTATCTACTTCTTGTTCTATACAATCATCTAAAACTATATCCAAGGAGACTAGTAATTCCATCCTTATAGTAAAAGATATTCGTTCACCACAGCTTTGAAAGTTTCAAGGTAATGCTCCCTTTGATGATGTTACAAACTTGAAAGATCTACATTGTGCTTGGGCCACTAATAACAAACTCCAAAATAACATAGAAGTATCATGTTTAACAACATCATTATTTTATTATGTATTTAAGGATTTAAAATTATTCCTTTCTCCAAATTCCTACTCTTTCCATGATGATGAAAATAATATCATGTGCCCAGCATACTATATAATGCAACTACCTGGGCACGCTTATAGGATAAAGGAAGTGGCCGTGCATATTTTATCCAAAGATTCATTCTCTAAATTCTAAGACTTTACTTGACACATGATAACAGTCCCCTTTCTGGAAAAAAAACCATTAATAAGAAAAAATCCTTTTTTACTAGTGTCATTGACGTTCAGCCTAAAGAGCAATTCAGAAAATTAGGAAAAATATGAAGCCCACAATTAGTTATTGCAAATTAGAGTATTAAGCTTAAATTTAAGCATCACAAGAACAAAGAAAAAAAGAACAGTTAAGACACTCAAACGCGGGCACTAAGTGGAAATGCAGACAGATATGATCAATTACAACTTTCCCTCGACCGACACACCAAAACTCTTCAAAATAGATTAATTTTCCTTTATTCAACTTTCCCCCAAATTTTCAGCACTCAAATGAGAGCTAGGGTTTCAAGAGCACTACTGATCAATTATCCCACTCTAAACCCAACCAAACACTTAGAAACAGAGAAATTGAAGAAAAATTACAATATCTTAGGAAGGGCAACCGTATTCAAAGAAGTAATCAAAACCCTTTCAGACATGCTCCATGAGCAAAGAACCCTGGAGAAGTCCACAGTATATAATTAAAAAGAAAATTCAAGAAGTTTCTAGGCTTTGGGAACATATGAATATCAAAATTGTTAACCTAAGCATGTGCGATTAAAGAACAAAAACCCAATTTTACAGTAACGAACGAAAATTGAAAGAAAAGGGAAGTTTTAGTTGGAATTGGAGTTGGAGTTGGAGAGTGATTCCCTCAAGCTCAGAATGTTCGGAAAATTCCATCAAGAATTGACGTTTGCCCAATCAGAAATAGGAAGATACGTTGTTGCTGGTTTTGTTTGAGAGATAGCCAAAATCATATTTACAAAGATTTCCCCAACTACTGCTACATAAAATAGCAGCATATGAGACTAAAAAAAAAGGCAGTGGACTAGAGGACGTTTTCGGGGGAGAAGAAATATCTAACATTTTAAGGCTAGGTTTTAATTTGGGGGAGGCTTGAATGACGAAGAGACCTGACGCATGAAGAAACACCTAGATGCCGCAGCTTCAAGGTTCAAACTTTAGCAAATACGATGGAAACAGAGTTTGAATATTTAATAAGAAAAATATTTAAATTTGTTTGCAAATAATCATATTAAAGAAAAAATCATGACAAGTAGTTTCTGGTCTTTAAAATTTTTACAATAATGACAAGATTTATCTTTGTTTTGGTTAATTTTAATATTTTATTATAAAAACAAATATTTATTATTAGTTTGTTACGTTTATATTGACAATAACTTTTGTAACAAAAAGTCGATCAAGTGACAATAAACATTTTTACCACTAAAATTACAAATAGTAATGAACATAGTGATAGTTCGGTTGTTGTAAAAATAATAAGTAAACAATAACTAATTGAATTTTTATTGACAAAAGCTTTTGTCATAACAAGTACATAGGCTTTTAATAACAAAGCTTAGTGATCAAAGAAAATTGACAATATTAATATATTAATAGTGACAATTTAAATGTAAAGGCACTAAATTGTCACAATTCTCATTGCATTAGTGATACAAAAATAAATCATCACAATTAATCTAAATAATAGTATCAATTAATTATTTTGTCACAACAAACCTTGTATCTATGACGAAATAATACTTAGGCACACAAAAATTGTCACTAAATTACAAATGGTAGTGATCATAGTTATAGTTTGGTGATTGTGACAATATTAAGTAAACACTAATTAATTGAATATTTATTGACAAAAGTTTTCGTCACAACAAGTAAAATATTGTGTGATGATAAACCGTTTCGTCACAACAAGAAAAAAAAATATTAAAGACCAAACTAAGTTTTGTTACAAAAAATAGAAAATAGTAGTTACCAACATATGTTTTGCCACAATTACAATTAATTCTCCAAAATTATTTTGGCGCCAAATTTCATAAGCTTTTAGTGACAAAACTTAGTAATAAAATAAATTTTAACACTATTAATATATTAATAATGATAGTTTAACTGTGAAAGATACTAAATTGCTACAATTACAATTGTATTAGTGACAAAAATATAAATAATCACAGATAATCTAAACAATAGTGTCAATCAATTGTCTTGGAACTAAAAAATCGTATTTGAGATGGCAAAAATAGTTAGTCATAAAAAATTGTCACTAAATTATGAATAGTTGTAACCGTAGTAGACACTAATTAATTGAATATTTATTCTTTAAACAAAATTTTCTTATTCTTTAAAATTTTCTATTTTTATAAAAACTTCTTCAATTTATGATAAAAATAATGAAAAATATTAAATAAATATTATATATAAATTAATAAAATCTTACCCAATTTAATTCTTAATTTTAACTTAAAATAATTAAACTGAATGTAAAATAATAATTAAATATAATTTATTAATTTAAATCTAATTTGTTTAGTTCGTATTAAATTTAAATTGTGTCATATATCCCATATATTTCAAAAGTTTAACAGGAGATGTATGTTTTAAAAATTAAAAAATTTTGAGAGTTTTAAATAAAGTTAATTAAAATATATAAAATTTTTATATCATTCACCTTATTTTTATAATTGTTTAATTTAACATATTCTTAATTAATTATGTCAATAAATCATATTTAAATCAATCTTAATATCATTAAATAATTAAAAAATTTTAATACATAAGTTATTATCCAATTTACTATTATTTCAAATTAATATTATACCTATCAGAGAAATTGAATTTCTCGCGCGTGGCGTGAACATGTATAATGAGGATGATGATTTCACGTATGGGTCAAAATATGTTACTGCACGAGATACAAACACCCATGATGATAGTGAGGAAGTTAATTATGTAAGAAATGATTGTGAAGGTCTATTGGTGTGACAATTTTATCGTGATTTCTCTAAACTAATTGTAGGTTACATTTTTCCCCAAATTTTGGTGTATATTTCATTGATTTAAGTTAAGTATTTACTTTTGCTTTACATTACTAACGTAACGTAACTTATATAAAGTGTTATTAATTTACATAACTAAGATAACTTATATAAATT
>JANVCQ010069088.1:0-10045 GCA_025531925.1 Erythroxylum plowmanianum
AATGCTTAGTTCAAAAGAAGGCTCTTATCTTCCTCTATATTTTTCCCTTCTTGATCACTCTCAAAATCCCCTTTGAATGTTAGGAAAAATCAAGACCTAGCTCAAACCTCTTTTTCTCTCTAAACCCACGACACTATCTCTACCTTCTTTCTTATTTTTTGTGCTTTCTCTCTTTTGTTTTTCCTTACCCACATTTTTGGCTTTTAAAATGCAAGCCAATAAATTCCTCTTACCATTTTTGCCCCTCCTTCAAAACCTTAAAGCCTTCCCACTTAAGTGATCTCCCCAAAATACCCCTCATGCAACTTATCACTTTAACTTTAATCTAATTCACCTATGTAACATAATCTCATTAACATAAATAGGTTACCTAATTCCAACGTACACTAATCTAGCAAGATCTAAAAATTAACCTAATCATGCTCATTTATCATAAAAATTTTTTTGGGGGCCAACATGGATCACTTTACCTTCAATATCATGTCGGGGGCATTGTTAACTCCAACAGATATAACTTAAGACTCTTTATGCCCGTTATTTATTTTCATAGTTCTTTAAGTAACTAATTCCTCAGTGAAGTAGTATTATCGCATGTTATTCTCAAGCGCCCAATTAACTCCCTTTCTCGAATGATTTTCTCAGTTCATTCGAGTTCCTGTGATTTCACATTGACTTACTCTAATGTCCGCTCATTCATACTAGCTTGTCCACACATTTCAATTTATTTGATATCTCAATTTCCTATGTTGGTAACCCATTCACCAAATTTGATTTATATCTTTTATACTTAATGTCACCTCAAATTCAAGAATTCATCACTTATTTGGATACTTTACATCAACAAAATGCATACACTCTCAGTAGCATTTTCTACCTCTTATGCTTGAGTCTCCGTTAGGGATATGACTCCAATATTTACTTTTGACTTATTAACTACTCATTTCTGATTTGTTCCTTCATTAATCATTCTTAAATTGAATCATCTGGTTTACTGATCCTATCTTAGTGAAATTCTTCTTTGGAAGAAGACTTCTTGATACTATCCTCGATACTGCTCATGAAATCCTTATCAATCAACTATTTTCCATGATTACTCATCAGTCATTCTTAGTACCTCAAGAAGATCAATTTAAACTTTTCATAATATCTCAATAAGATCAATTTATGTCATAACTTATATTATTAGAACATCCTTTATAATAAGGCTTAGTATGGCTTTAAGCAAATTCATTTACTCTAATACCTTGGTATAAACCATCAAAATCATTACATCTTATCTAAAGATGTATTTATGTCTATTCTCTAATTAATAACATTCGTTAATGATACTTGAATTCCAATTGATTCTAGACAACATTTCAATCCTTGTTCCTGTCCATGATTAGGGCATCCCCATATGATCATGAAAAAAACCTATTTTTGTCGGGCCACTATTGCGCCCTACACTTTCCTCCTCTCCTTATCAAACATACTAACACCAATTTTTACTCCAATTTTCTAGAATTTACCTCTTCTGAGGCTACCTCATTTTGTAATGAGTCAACTACCATATTGAGTGCATCAATTCTTCTTATTTGATTCATCACCTTTTTCTTTATATCATTCCTACATAAAATCCTCTCTTATATGCATATCTAACTTTCTCCTTACTACACATCATTCATTTCTTATTAAGTCATTTATTACTATTTTTTCCCCTTTTACTCTTTCCTCATTTCCATCTCACTTCCTATTGTCATTTATTCATCTTACATATATATATTCGCAATCCATTCAGAGTTATAGATGCGTATTCATCCTGAAATTTTGATCTTAATTTCCACTAATATTTTCTCATGAAGGATCATAACTCTTATCATATTAATCAACATCTAGTTCATCTTCTTAAGATCATAATATATATATTTTCTTTTCTCATTCTATTCTGCTTGTATACTTTAATCTCATCATTTCTGCTTATATCCTCATTTTTCCCAATCAATTTATGACAATACGTCACGTTTGTATCTCATTCAAGGGTATATCATCACAATATAATATTGACATCACATTTTGTAATACATCCACCAATACAATTGTATTAAATCTTTATCTATGATATCTAATCATATACTATCTTCATTTCTAATTATCCACAAACATTCATTTTCTCACATTCTGACATATCATTATTTTTCTTAGTGCTTCACACAGCTCAAACTCTTAAGGAATGCTCATGCATGTGACTTATATTGGGGATTAGTTTCCGCTATCTACTATGACATGACTAAAATGCATGTGACTTGACACATTTCAAAAATGCCCATATAAGATAGAAATTATGGGCTCTGATACTACATATGTAGCACCCCACTCCTGCAAGACATGTATCTGACATCCTGAGGGATATCTAAGATCGTGCCCCATGAGAGTGGCATGCTAGAGCACTCAATCAGTCAAAACTCGATATAAATTTTTTTAATACAATCAAATACGTGGAAATTAGTAATCAATTTGGGCCCACTTTCATTCATAAACATCTTCAATCGACACATTACAATCAATAGAATTTCAATAGCCAATTGGGGCCCATTAGAAATACAAAACACTATTTTACAAAAATTATGAAATACAAATTTATACAAGAATAGGATAACACTAATGCAGACGCGTACTGATCCCAACCTCTATCTTTCCCTTGCATACAGTAATTATACTCCCATTTGCCTAACGGGGTATTCTGAGTCCTAGAAATATTTTGCAAATTTTGGGTGAGTTTTGCGAACTCAATGAGTGACCATCATCGATGGCTCACCCAGTTACATAACACATAATCACATTCACAACGTTTCACACTTCACATTCAATAGATATAATCATTCATATTATGCATATGCAGTGCACATGACACCCACTTTCCATTTGTTACTTTGTTGTGACTGAGTGCCTAAACTGTCCCATATAGGGCTCATTGATAACTGTCCCTTATCCACTTGGGGGACACAGGGCTCATTAAACATTGGGCTTGAGGTTCTGATTCACTTTTGAGCTCGAAACTCATTTTCACTCATTGAGCTTTAAGCTCTGATCGGTGGCTACTCTGGTTACAACAACTATTATGTTTCATGCATTTATGAAATGAAATGCATCAATCACATTTGCATGATCCACATTCACTCACATTCACATATCATCGGATCGTAATCCAGTATTCAACATTAGAGTTGAGTATCACTTTTCATTTATATGCAAAATGCATATTCAAAACACACTTGTCATCGGACCGGGGTCTGGCATTTAACAATCATACTATGCACACTTATTTCATCTCATTCGCATACAAGTAGCCTTTCACTAGTCAATCAATCCAAAATTCAAAACAGAACAAATAATGAAATGAGACTATCTCGGTCCACTCACAGTACGCTCCAATTTAGCATTTGCTTCCAAATTCTAGAAACGTTTGAATGCGAACGTTTATCCTACACATCACAATTATGCAATACACATGTTGCACACATATTAATAACTTTGCACAATTATAAGCATTCATTTATATGTATGTGTGTATATGGACTATGTACAATGCAAGTTAATGACAATTTTGGGTATTTATCCGCCAATTTCAGCACAAAGTCATTCCCATATTAAAACTCATCTAAGTATAATTTATACTTAGGTATAAGCCTGACTAAAACCATTGAAATCACAATTCATTTCTCATTGGCTTACTTTTATATTTTTCCATGACACACTTTCGTGTCTACTGTTCACATTCAATTAGAAAGTAACAATGATGTAATTTGGTCATACTCTCTTCTAAAAAAGTGTTCCTCTATGTCTTGTCATTCCATTGATACCAAAAGAACTCAATTTTGTTTAGTAATTTGGAAGATATGCCTTAAGCATTATCGGGTTGTTCATATTCAAAAATAGTGTCCTATACGCAAATTCCATCCAAAAATTAAACATCTTAGGGACTGAATCATAATTTGACTTTTTCATATGATTTTATTTCTCTGGTTACTCCAAATCAAAAATCATCTCTTTCGGACTTCTATAGATCTAGATATAATCAAAATACCGAAGTATGTTTAGTAAAACAACACCAGTTCATACCATTTCAGCAGATTCTCTCATTTTCATTCAATCAATATTTTTCACATCAATTCAAAATGCTACCAATTTTTTTGGGGAGTTAGAACAATGTCTTAAGAATCCAATGGTTCAAGAATCAAGCCATTTGTAGGTCTAGAGAAAAAGTTATGATCAAAAGAAGAAAGACTTTTCAGTAGAAGCGAAAATCCCAAATGAACGATCGTGCTTAAGCCCGAGGATGCATATTCACTATACCCCAAAGTCACCATCGTGCAAAAGCATGACAGTGCTTTTTGCCTAAGATCTCAAAAGTCACCATCGTGCTTTTGCACGATGATGCTTTTTCCACTTAACTTAAAAGTGCATGACAGTGCAATTCCACTTCTTCTTCTCCACCGACATCTCAACTTTAAAACTCCATAAATTTTGATACAAAATTCAAAAATTTTCAAACTTTATATCAATGGAAAGATAAAAGAAAGATCTACAACTTTTATAATACAATTTTGTCAAAATATTCCTAGATCAACACAGAGAGTTCATGGAAGTTTAGATAAAAAATTTCCACTCTCACTATTCATTCCCAAAATTTTCAGACGACTTCCACTTTTCAAAAACCAACACCTCAACTTTTAATCTACTCCACATCACTAAACTCATTCACCACAGTTTACACTACCTATAAAATGCAATTTTAACCAAGTTCCATCAAGAAAAACAAATATCAATAGTTGACTCTTCATGCTCTACCATACACCATTCACTACATTTTCAATTTTTTATCACATTCACTATTTTCTTCTCAACCTTTATTTATACACTCATTCCCATCTTAGACCATCACTTTACAACTACTCTTCAACTCAAAAATCATTTTCTTGATCATCTCTATGGAACTCACGTAAACACACACATATATATGTATACACAGTGAAGAAACAGAAAACAGACCATATCACCTTTATATACTTTCATTTTCTACACTCATCTTAAACACCATTTTATTGCTATTTCTAACTCCAAAAATAATTTCCACAACATCAGATCACTAGAAATCCATCAAAAACTAAATAACACTATAATCAAAATTTTCATCTAATCCACAATATTCATGAATATATACACGTATATGCCATTTTCTATGTAGATGACAGAAATTCATCAATTTCATTTCATAAATCCAAAACTCTAAAGGATTTTCTCAATACTTACTTGTTAAAGATTCCAAAATCTTCAACTATCTTCAAGCCCTAAACTCATGCAAAATCACATAATCCACTGTGAACACTAAGTAACTTCTGGTTTTTTCTTAAGGCAAAAGAAACCACTTGCAAGGTGGGGTTGGTAATGGGGAAGGAAAAACAAAGATATCTTTTAGAAGGATATTTGATGAAAAACTTCATGTATTGAGAGGAAATTCGAAGCAGGTGATGAAGAAGAAAGAACTTAGAAATATCACTTAACCTTTTTAACTCTTGGGTAAATCAAACTTACTTTTAACAAATTATAAAAGCAACTTAACTAAATTACACTTGTCACTTTCCTAATACCTAAGCTCTAACTTAGTTTCTCTTGAAACTAACTCCCTTAAACTCTCTTTTTTACAATCCAGCTATCTCCAGATATTTGTTTGATTTCTTTTCCTATTTTCCAAAATATTCTTTAATTTCCAAAATTCACCAAAATTAAAAAATATCACAATTTCACTAATCAATAAAATTTCCAATACCAATAAAATTTCCAATACAAATAAAATTCAAATTCTAAAAAATTCTTAAAAATCACAACTCAATCCAAATATGCCTGGAATTATTCATGAATACACGTACAATTATTTCCATATGTAGCAATTTCACTATTCTAGTGTATGTGTATGACATATTATGCATGAGCATGAAATGTGTTTTCTACTTTCTCAGCAATTTCTCTCATTTATTGTTTTTCCGTTAACATGGGTAATGACATGTTACAGTACTTTTTTCTTGCTGAAGTGGCATTTATCTAACTTATTTCCTTTCCTTTCACCATTGGCAACTTGTGGAACTTTAGCAAGTCCTTTCTCCTTAAAATTTTTGGCCTTTAGTTTGAGTCTCTTTCCAGCTCCTTGACCCACTAGGTTAATAGAATGAACTCCTTGTTTCTTTAATCTCGCTTCCTCCTGAATAAGCTTACTAGACAATTTATCAATATTCTACTTATTATTCAATGCGTTATAATTGATGTGGAACGTTCCATATTCAGTAGGAACAAAGTTCATAATAAATTGCACTAAGAAGGAGTTTTCCATAGCCATACCTAATGTCTTAAGTCTTGTTATGATATTTGTCATATCAAAGACATGTTTCTGTGTACTCTTTGACCCATAAAACTTCATGGTCGTGAGTTCAGCCATAAGTGTCCCTACAAATGCCTTATCAGCAGAACGTAACTTATCTTCCACAAGCTTAAGAAAATCTTTAGAATTTTGATTTTTAGTGCTAGGAAGAGTAGACTTAATGTTGTTGGCAATCTTCATTCGCACAAAGTTCAAACATAACCTGTTAGACCTTGTCCATACCTTATAATGTGCTATTTTAGCCTCTGTATAAGTATCATTAAGATCAGAAGGCTTATCCTCTAATAGTGCCAAGTCAAAACCCAAAGCACCTAAATAGAAAGTGACGTGTTCACTTTATTCAAAGAAATTCACACTAGTGAATAAGGTAATAGAAGAAGCTTGAGAGTGAAGACTAATAACTACAAACATATAAATTCTCACTAGGTAACAGATTCAAACAGGAAGCACATAAATTAAATATATTGTAGGTTTCCTTTGGGTAAACATAAAAATACATATAATCACCATCATTGGAATGCTTTTTAAACTTTATAAGAAAATTAAATAAAGTCCGTCAAATACATCTAGCATCTTTGGATAAATGTACGTATATGACAAGAGTATATCAATTTTCTCCTTTATATTTATTAGTTATAGAACATTGATTTACCTTTGGGTAAAGTCCTTAATTTCTATTAACTAATAAAATTATCAAAATAGCATTTCATAAGATACATAAATTATATAACCACATATTCAAAATTAATCTAGCCACTTTGGTGACTAACAAATTAATTTTAATGATACTTTCATATATATATATATATATATATATATATATATATATATATAATCAGAATAATAATTATATGATGTCACTAAAATTAAAATTTTGATTATATGTCAAAATATCATTAATATGACCGAAACATAAGAAATCAAAAATTTAAAAACAATTCATTCTATCTTAGAAGAATCAACAGATGCCCAACAACATTTTCTTTTCTTACACACACAGTTTGCTTCATGGATACCAATGACACACATAAAATTTTTTAATGCTACTAGAGATTCAAAAATTACATCCTTGGCCCATTTAAAGAAAGACTAAGTGTCTATTTGGTTCAGTTTTTGGAGAGTGAATAAGCACTTTTTCTCACTGCAAAAGCTTTTTTTTAAAGAAAATTGACTGTTTGATTGTAAAATGGAAAAGCATTTTTTTAGTAGATATAGCTTTTTTGGCAGTCAAAATACATCTTTTTAAAACGCTCAAATTTGAAGCTTCTAAAAAAAGTATGTTTTCAGGTAGATTTTTCATATCAATTAATGAACCTATTTTTAATTCCTTTTGTCTTTATGTTTTACACATAATTTCCACAATACTCACATATTCATCTTCAGGTATATTTTGGGATTTATATAATATTATTTGACTTTTTATATATTTTAATATTTATCTTAATATTAATTTTACTTATGTTATAATCCATATAAAAGATTTGGTTAGATATATTTTCATTTATGTTTTATATAGTTTAAAATTATATAATAATTAATATATTATGCTTTCCATATTGTTTAATATACTTTAAATACTATTTATATCCATAAATAATTTTATTACAAAATAAAATATAGTTAAAATTAATAAAAGTGCTTTTTATTTTTGTGTTGTCGAATAGTTACTGTATGAAGCTCTTTCAAAAAAACTAGTTTTTAATTGACAACCAAATAATCAACTGGCTTCTTAGAAAAGCTTTTCTAAAAAAAACTCTATTGACAAAAGCTCTACTGATATAAGTCCATCTAAACAGGCATTAAATTAACATCGATATCTCTTTGGGATATTCACTCCAAGGCAACGAAAGGGTTCTTTGAATTCCTAAACCCCCAAAACCCATACTCTTTACTTTTATTCATAGTCAAAATCGATGGTCCCCCACTCAATATCAAATCCCCAAAACCAAAGAAATAAAGAAGCACACAGATGCGTTATTCTTTGCTTATTAGCAAACACTACCTTACAAGCAAACACAGCATGAAAACAAACAATGTCCAAACGGAGAAATAAAGAGACGCAGATGCATACCATGGTATTTTATTTTATTTTATTTTAAAAGAAAAATATTCTTTATTCAAAACCCTAAAATCACAATTTTTTTTTTATAAGTATCATAACCGAAATAATCATCGATCAATAATCTAAGGATTATTATCTATTCAAAATCAAGGCTTTGATATCATATGTAAAATTTTCTATTCTTGATTATTAAACATCAAAGACATAAATCATGAATCATACATAAAACATTCATGTCCATTCATATCTTGAATATAATAATAACTACATAGATGAGAGAAAGCTTTTATCGATTATAGACTAGTTTCTCTTTCTTAACCCTCTTTCTGTATGATAGCTTGATGGATAGCTCAACATACAAATACCTACTCTTTTTGTATTTGTGTTTTGTCTATCCTTAATTAAAGTAGAGAGAGAGGACTAGTTTATATATACTTCTTTATTGACATTAAATATTGTACGTCCATCAAGTACTAAATTAACAGTTAAGATTTAATATATTATTAAACTTAAAAAAACCCTAAATTAAGTTAATATGTGCTCTAGGCCACAATAACATGCCATATTTCTTACATTAATGGCCAAGCACGAGAATGGAAACATGAATGAAACTGGAGATCAATCTCAGGTTAAACCTGCGGAGAATGTGAACCAAGATTCTAGTTCTAATAGTGAACAAAGCATGAAGCCGAATTTGGGAGTTGAAGAACATTCTAGCAAAGAGTTAATAATTGTGAAAACATCTGATTACAAGTAGTATTGGAATATAAGGAACTTCAAATCGAACCACTCTATTAGGAGGTGTAATGCGGATAAACCATAAATCTGAGGAGAATGATGTAGTTGAGAACAATAGGAAGAACATTGAGGAGGGGAAGGAAATTAAGGTTAGGTTGATGGAAAATTTTGTTGCAAATTCAAGAAGCCGATCGAATAGGATAAAAGGGAAAGGAAAAAATAAATGGAACAATCCCCCTTATGTCTCTGCTCATCTGGAACACTAGGGGGATTAATGACCCGTTGAAAGGAAGACAGTGAAAGAGTTAGTCCGTAAGAAACAACTAACTCTTATTAGAAACTAATACTGTGTATGTTTCAACGGAATGGAAAGGAATTGGGAGTAATGGAAAGAAAATTAATTAAATTTCTCTTGTATGGTTAATTAATTAATAAAAGAAAGGAAAGTAAAGGAAAGTAAGGAGAGGGAAATTAAACCTCAAAATTTCCCTCTTAATCAAAAAAAAATTTCCGTCCAAAAGTGGATGGAAATGGCGGGAATTAAAATAATTGACACAATTTTATCAAAAATACCCTTTTAAAATACGTCTTTATAAAAGACTATTTTTCTCCTACCTTATTGTCTTCCACTTTTTTTTTCTCCTGTAGTCTCCCGGCATTTTTTTCTTCTCCCGCCTTTTTTTCTTCTCCCGCAGCCACCAGGTACGTTCTCAATCTCGATCTTCAATTTACATATTTTTAGCTAGCTATTATTGCACTCATGATTGCTGAAGAGGGAAATTGACAAAGAAAACGATTGCCGATTGCCATAAAAGATAATTATTGGACAGAAG
>JANVCQ010069098.1:0-10044 GCA_025531925.1 Erythroxylum plowmanianum
TGAATGCATATTTAGTCCTAATTTAGCTTGATCACCTAGATTAAGACCTTAGATGATTAATCAAGTGACATACTTGAGACTAAAGTGTAGACCAATCTTAGGATCTTGTGTGAGGATACCTAGGATTAATGAACTTAGTTTTAGGTTTCTTGAATTGAACGCCTTTTATTTTGAATTATTTATGAACTAAGTGGGTGACTTTAATTTAGAAGAGAAGGGGATCCCATAAATATTGGGTTTGACTTGCTTAAGTGAAGTAATTCCTAGATGAATCCACCATTACAATTTTTAGTGTCCAATCCAATTGAAATCTGATACCTTAACTGATTTCTGTCAATTGATTAAATATAGTCATTTTAATTCATACCTTGCATTTTTTATATTTCCCTGATTTGCTTACTTTATTTTATTTTATTTTCAAATCAATCAATTCTTGATCGTCTGATTAATTTTTCATTGTTTAATTTAATTGTCTCGCGTGTTGGAATTCCCTTAGGTACAATATCCGGCTCTTACCGTTTTATATTACTTATCGACAGGGTACACTTGCCTCTAATTAGTCTAGATAAAATTCAATTTTTATTGTTTTGTTTAGACTGCAACATTAACCCTTTATCATGTAATTAGATATTGAATTTTATTTTAATTTTATAATTGAAATAAAATTCTTAGTTTTGTTATTATTTTCTTTTTATTTTTGCCATTTTGCTTATGCTCACTCGCGATCAAAAGCCCGAGAATTTGCTACTAGATACTAAGATTGAAAAAACTGCTCGTAAGTTACATAAGGAAACCAGATTGACTTGGAGTAGTAACACAATGGAAAGGATTAGAGAAGAGCAGTTTTCAAAGATGGAACAGCACGAAGAGAGGTTGATGCCACATACTGAAGAGAGAAGGGAGTTGACTATGATGGATTTGACTATGGGGCACAACAATAGACCCATTCTTCCCATTATAAGTCCGACGATCACAGCTGCGAGTTTTGAGATTTCTCACAGCATTATATCCATGGTAAGAGCATCTCAATTTGGAGGATTGCCTTTGGAGGATCCAAACACCCATTTGGAGATGTTTTTGGATATTTGTGATTTGTTCAAACAGAATGGAGTATTGGAAGATGCGGTAAGATTAAGGTTATTCCCATTTTCTTTAAGGGATAACGCCAGAGCATGGTTGACTAGTTTGAAATCGGGATCGATTATTACATGGGATGAGATGATGAAATTATTTTTGGCAAAATTTTTCCCTCCTGCCAAGGTTGCAAAGATAAAAAAGAATGAGATCACTTCCTTAAGTCAATATGAAAATGAAAGTTTATATGAAGCGTGGGAGTGATTACGAGATATGTTGGCATAGTGTCCTAGTCATGGGTTCTCTAAGTGGTAGCAGGTCAGTACTTTTTATACAAGAATGACCCCATCGACCAGAAGTACCATAGATGTTGCAGCAAAAGGTAGTTTAATGAGGAAGACACTAGATTAGGCCTACAGGTTGATTGATAAGATGGCCACTAGCAGTTTTCAGTATCATATAGAAAGGCATCCCAGACAACCTACAGGAGCTTATGTAGTAGACAATACAGTGGCTTTATCTGCTCAGATGGATGCTTTGACGAAGAAGCTGGATAATCTAGTGCACAGTGTGAGAAGAGGAGCTAGTTCTTTATTAAGGAGTTGTGCTTTATGCGAGCATTGTGGTGGAGATTCCCATGCATTTTCTGAGTGTCAAGTCAGGAATTCTTTTGCTCAAGAGACAGAAGAAGCCCATTATGTAGGTAATTATAATAGACAGCAAAGGGATCTATATTCTAACACCTACAAGCCAGGGTGGAGGAATCATCCAAATTTCTCTTGGCGGAACAATCAGGTAGCACAACCACAGTCATGCAATGTTTAGAGACAACCACCTACAGGTTTCAAGGCTCCTAATCCTGCACCAATAGAGAAATAGAATCTCGAAGAGCTACTCTCGAAGTACATCTCCACTACCGAAGTTAGGATGCAGAACCAAGAATCTTCTATCAGACATTTGGAGAATCAGATGAGCCAAATTGCAAGTTTGTTAAAGGAAAGATCTTCAGGTTCATTGCCTAGCACTACTGAGGCCAACCCACAAAAGCTATTTTACTAAGAAGTGGCAGACAACTTGAAGAAGCTAAAGAGAAGCAGAAGGATAAAGAAGTGGAAAAGAGTGAAGAAGAAGAGAGTCGGGAGAGTGGTAAGGAGGCCAAGGAAGCATCAATTGAAAAGGAGGATCATCCAAGGTTATTGCTAACCCCATCACAATTCTGGTAAAACCTCAGATTCCTTATCCTTAAAGGTTGAAAGGTACGCAATTAGATAAGCAATTTGGTCATTTTTCTCGAGATATTTAAAAAATTGCATATAAACATTCCTTTTGTTGAGGCCATAGCACAAATGCCTTCTTATGCTAAGTTTTTGAAAGAAATTTTATCTAATAAGAGGAGGCTTGAGGAGTATGCCACAATGAAGCTAAATGAGGAGTGTTCGGCCATATTGTTGAGAAAGCAACCACCAAAGCTTAAGGTTCCAGGGAGTTTTACCATTTCTTGTGTTATTAGTGATTTACATATAGATAAGGCTTTAATAGATTTGGGTGTGAGCATTAACTTAATGCCTCTTTCTATTTTCAGGAAGTTAGGGTTGGTAGAGCCCAAACCCATTACTATTTTGATTCAGCTGGCAGACAGGTCCATCACTTATCCCAGGGGAATCATTGAGGATGTATTAGTCAAGGTTGAGAAGTTCATCTTCCCGGTGGATTTTTTAGTACTTGATATAGGGGAAGATATAGACATCCCTATCATTCTTAGGAAACCTTTTATGGCCACTACACGGACCATCATCGATGTGCAACGTGGAAAGCTCATCTTGAGACTTCAAGATGAAGAACTAGTGTTTGATGTGTTCAATGCTATGAAGCATCCTTCTACTCTTGACTCTTGCATTTTATTGATATTTATTCTTCTGATGCTAATGATTCTTCTATTGTTTGTGCAAATTTGTTGGAAGGGGAAGCGCAAGGAATGATCGAAGAGTTAGGGGAAGAATTGCAAGAAGAGTTGGAGGATATTGTAGTTGAGTTGGAGCAGGCATACCGGACACATTATAGAGAATACGTACCTCTCCAACATCCAGCCAAGCTATTTTCGAAGCCTTCAATTGAAGAGCCCCCTTCTCTTGACCTTAAACCTCTTCCAAGACATTTGAAGTATATTTATCTTAACCCACCTGAGCACTTTCTAGTTATCATTTCTTCTTGTTTGTCAGGTGCCATAGAGGAGCAACTATTGAGGGTATTATGGGACCACAAAAGGGCCATTGGGTGGTCCATTACAGATATTAAGGGTATAAGCCCTTCCTTTTGTACACACCACATTTTCATGGAGGATGGAAGCAAGGCGATAGTGCAGTCCCTGAGGAGACTTAACCCACACATGAAGGAGGTAGTGAAAGATGATGTAGTAAAGCTTCTAGATGTAGGTATTATCTATCTCATTTCTAATTCTAGTTGGGTTAGTCCTGTGCATGTAGTGCCAAAGAAAGGAGGCACCACTATGGTTGAAAATGAGAAAAATGAATTAATAGCCACTAGGAAGGTAACTGGGTGGAGAATGTGCATAGATTATAGGAAGTTGAATGATGCCACCAGGAAAGATCATTTTCCTTTACCTTTCATTGATTAGATGATTGAGAAATTAGCTGGACATGACTTTTATTATGTCTTAGATGGATATAGTGGATATTTGCAGATTCCGGTAGCTCCGGAAGATCAGGAGAAAACAACTTTTACATGTCCTTATGGTACATTTGCTTATAGACTCATTCCCTTTAGGTTATGCAATGCTCCGGCTACATTTCAAAGATACATGATGGCTATTTTTTTGATATACTTGAATCTTGCATTGAAATTTTCATAGATGACTTCTCTGTATTTGGTACTTCATTTGATGCAAGTATGGATAACTTAGAGAAAGTCTTGATTAGGTGTGAAGAGACCCATTTAGTGCTAAATTGAGAAAAATGTCATTTCATTATACAAGAGTGCATTGTTTTAGGTCACAAAATTTCTAGCAAGGTTATAGAGGTAGACCCAGCAAAAATTGATGTCATCAAAAAATTCCACCACCAAACAATGTTAGATCCATTAAAAGTTTCTTAGGCCATGCTGGTTTTTACCTTAGGTTCATTAAGGATTTTTCTCAGATTGCTAGACCTTTGACTGAGTTGCTTGAAAAAGATGTTGCATTTAATTTTGATGATAAATGTCTGACATCTTTTCAATTGTTAAAGGATATGCTTATGACTGCACCTATTCTTATATCTCCTAACTGGTCTCTTCCTTTTGAATTAATGTGTGATGCAAGTGATTATGTAGGGGGTGTTGTGTTAGGCCAAAGACAAGGTAAGATCTTTCATCCCATTTTTATGCAAGTAGGATACTAAACAACACACAATGCATTACATCACAATAGAAAAAGAAATGTTGGCAGTTGTATTTGCTTTTGACAAGTTTCGCTCATATTTAGTTTTGTCTAAAGTTATTGTGTATACTGACCATGCAACTTTGAAATACTTGATGACAAAACCCGATGTTAAAACAAGACTAATTCTTTGGGTGTTACTTTTACAGGAATTTGACATTGAGTTGAGGGATAAGAAGGGAGCTGCAAATTTTGTAGCTGATCACTTATCAAGGTTAGATAAAGCTTCCATGGAGAGTGCAACAAAGAAGGACATTCTGGAGACTTTTCCTGATGAGCATCTAATGGTTATGACGGTCACTCCTTGGTTTGCAATCTATATAAACTACCTTGCTGGTGCTAAGAGACTTATGCAGCTTCATGAGCTTGAAGAGTTTCGTTTGGATGCTTATAACAATTCGAAGTTGCATAAGGAACGTGTGAAGAAGTGGCAAGACAAGAAGATCCTCCATCGAGACTTTAAGGTAGGCGATTAGGTATTGATCTACAACTCCCGTCTTCGTCTTTTTCCAGGGAAGCTTAAGTCGAGGTGGTATGGTCCATTCACGATGATCCAAGTCTTTCCTTTTGGTGTCCTTGAGGTAAAACGAGAAAATGAAAACTCGTTCAAGGTAAATAGACAACGAGCTAAATTGTATATGCCCAGGTTTGTGGATAACTCTGAAGAGCGATTGTGTCTTCATGACACTTTGCCTCCTTGACCGCAGTGCACACCTTTTAGTAGGACTGTAGTTTTCTTTCTTTTCTTTTCCTGTTGTTTCCTTTGCATTTCCTTCTAGATTAATGCATTTCTTTGAGTTGTTTTGATTTTTCTCTAGGTTTGCATGGTTTGTGACAAAGAGTTCTTGGCCAATTTTTTTTCAGGGAAGTTTCTTCTTCCTCTTTCCCCTGTTAGTATTTGATTGATGACTACTTGAACATTAGGGACAATTTTCATATTAAGTGTGGGGGGGGATTGAGATTGTGTGCATGCTAATGTTTTTGTTATTGATGTTGATGTTAAGGGATACACACTAGAATGGTTGCAACTCCTTTGGTAGCTAACTTGGGTCCCATTTTTAATAAATTTGACCATACAATTATGTCAAAGTAGTTAAAAGGAGAATTGAGTTGTATGCGTGAACTTGGATTAGGCAGCTTGAGAGGATAGTGAACCACATGGATTGATTGAAGTAGTTTATTGCATAAACTTAGTCAATAACTGATGCTGAGTGATGAGGCAATGTATGGAGTTTTGATGGATTTTCATTTAAACAAAGGTGAGGTCTTGAGCTATATGACTGCATTTCATAGTCAATTTTTTTATTTATGTGAGGCTTCCCTATGTGGATTACCTTCAGAACTTGCTCTGAACCTGTTTGATACTGCTAGTTACATGCTTTATGGACATGATAAAGGCTTTCTTTGTTTTTAACCTTTAGGTTAAATGACCCACTAAGTCATTTTTCCCTTATTACCCCCTTTGAGCCTTTGACTTTGTTGTTTTCATATTAATCACATTGTATTGGAACTTGAAAACTTTTAGCCTGACCCTTTCACAAGTTGAATGAAATACTAAGTATTTGATTCCTTGATTTAGGGACTTTTGTTTTACATGCTATTATGAGATGTTTTAAAGGTACATCTACTCAATTGTTGTTGATTTTTGTTACTACTATCTTCTTTTATATTTATTGTTAAAAAAATAAAATAAAACAAGAGAAAAAAGAAAAGAAAAGAGAAAAAAAGGATTAGATTAAACAGTAGCATTGGATAGTGATGATTAATTGTAATCCCATGTTTTTGTTTGCACATTTCAAATTTTCTTTTTGATTGTCCCACGTCACTTAGTACTTTGTGAATGCTTGTGAGTAGCCTTTACCCTTTTACTTTACCTTGACCTAAGCCCCATTATAGCTTTGGTAAAATCCCTTTTGATCCATGATGGCATGTACTCTATGTAGTGAAAAAAAATATGTGAAGTTGCAAGCATATGGTAATGTAATCTCTTAGAGGAAACTTTGGACGAAACACAACCCTTATACACTTGAGCGACATGAGTGAATATCGTGAGAAAAATTCATTTTAATTTTATGCTTGCTTTTGATCAAAGATATCTACCTTTGATTTTGTTTATGTACGTTGATGAAAATATTATGATACGTGTTGTAGCTTGATACTTAAGTTTGTCGAATTTTTAAGGGATTGCAAACACTTAATTTTTATTGAAAATGAAATGACAGAATATGTTGGTTGTGACCTAAGTAAGTTGCTTGAGGACAAGCAACAATTCAAGTGTGGGGGTGTTGTTAATGGACATTTTATATTGATTTTAGATACATAATTTGCTAAACTCTTGTCCATTTAATGTTTAAATTGCACTAATTAAGAATTTTTGTTTAAGTTTAGGTACACATTAGATTTGGAATTTTTAAAAGCCTAAAGCAAGGAAAGCTTTAAAAGGAAGAATGGATATTAAAAAAAGAAAAATGTTAATGTTTTGGATGTTAATGTTTTTGGCCAAGAAAAATGAGAGCTTGTGCGCGAAGCAGAGGTTTAAAAATGTGAACCAAAAAGGTGGACCGTAAGGGTTTAATGGAATGAAACAAAGAGAGCTGGGAAAACAAGAAGCATGGCTGGGTTTGCGTGAAAGATGGACCAAACCACAATTTTTATTTGTCACATCAAGGTATAAGATAGAAGAGTTGAAGCAGCTGGTAACGTGAAGCAATGATGGCAGCAGAGAAAGTTGAAAAATAAAAGGGTTAGGCATGAATGAGGGCTGGAATTTATTCAATACTATGAGACAAAAAGAAAAAGTAAGTGGTAGCATAACATTCTTGAAGCAGCTGGCAGTAATCAAGGAATGAAGAGCTAGCGGTGAAGATTGGAGAAGCAACGTGTATACTTGAAAAGGTGGACCAAAACTTTTATTGAAGGATTCAATAGATAGAAACAAAAGAAGATAGATGTGGGCGTGAGAGAAGAGAAGCGTGAACATTGAAAAATAAAGTGGACCATAAACAATTATTTTTCTGTCACATGAAGACATTGAAGTAGTTGGGAGCAGAAGGAGGCAGCGCCACTCACACATAGCCCTCATATACACTCTCTATACACACGTTGAAGTTGGTGGTTGAAAAAAAAAAGAACGCGAGGCAGCTGGTGATATAGATTAAATACGTTAGCTGGAGGAAACAAAAAGGAGACGTTGGTGCTAACTTAAACTCTCCACTCACATTGCACTATCACTTAACACTCTCCAAACAGCGTTACATAATGATGGCTAATAAATGAAAATAACGTTGAAGCATCTATGTCCTAGCTGCTGGTGGAAAGAAACAACATTAGCAGCTGTTGGTGAAACACATTAGAACCTGGTGGTGGCATAAAAATAACTGGAGCTGTGGCAAGAGAATAATGTGACAGTTGGTGGAGAAAAACAATTGAAGATACTGGTGGGAGAGAACGTTAAAGCTGTGATGTGAAGATAAAAACGCAGAAGTGGTTTGTGTGTGGTGTGAGCATGCATGGACTAAGAACTATGCATTAAATTGTCACAAAAGGGATGTTTTTAATTTGTTTTCTTTTTTAATTCCTTATTTATTTTAACTGTGTGGATTTAATCAATGCAAACATATATTATGACTGTGATTTATGTTACATTGATGAATATGTGTGAGTAAGTTTTTCTTTTCTGTTAAGGTAAAGATTGATATTAGATTAGGATAATTTTTGTAGTATTGATTTTCACTTGATTGAATACATATTTAGTTCTAATTTAGCTTGATCACCTAGATTAAGACCTTAGATGATTGATGTCATAACCAATGGAATTTAATTTGTCGGAAAATTAATCAAGCGACATACTTAAGACTAAAGTGTAGACCAACCTTAGGATCTTGTGTGAGGATACCTAGGATTAACGAACTTAGTTTTAGGCTTCTTGAATTGAACGCCTTTTATTCCGAATTATCTATGAACTAAATGGGTGAATCGGATTTAGAAGAGAAGGGAATCCCATGAACATTGGGTTTGACTTACATAAGTGAAATACTTCCTAGATCAATCCACCATTACAATTTTTAGTGTCCAATCCAATTGAAATCCGATACCTTAACCGATTTCTATCATTTGATTAAATCTAGTCATTTTAATTCATACCTTGCGTTTTTCATATTTCCTTGATTTGCTTACTTTTATTTTATTTTATTTTCAAATCAATCAATTCTTGATCGTCCAAGTAATTTTTCATTGTTTAATTTAATTGTCTCACATGTTGGAATTCCCTTAGGTACGATATCCGGTTCTTACCGTTTTACATTACTTGTCAACAGTGTGCACTTGCCTCTAATTAGTCTAGAAAATTTTAATTTTTATTATTTTGTTTAGACTGCAACATTACCCTTTTATCATGTAATTAGATATTGATTATTGGACTGTGAAAATTTCTATATTATGTTAATATTTTTCTCAAGGTTGTTAGCAACTAATCTATAACTTAATTAACAAAAAATTTTCTAGTTAAGATTACTTTATTGATTTATAAATTTCGCTATTAATTTTGACTTTAATACAAAAGATTTATGTCAGCCTATCATTCGGTTTGCATGCAAATCCTTTCAATTATGGTAGATATATTAATACAAGAGAATTTCTGAATCTCAATCATGTGAAATTAAACTTTGCACTAATATTCTGGATATATTAGAACAAGAATAAAAAGCATAATTGAATCTCAATAAACCAGTCAACATAATTGTATTAAATAATATATCAAAACATATTGTTATCAGAAAGTAGGTTTCATAACACCTAGACAC
This sequence comes from Erythroxylum plowmanianum, assembly GCA_025531925.1. Lineage (NCBI taxonomy): Eukaryota > Viridiplantae > Streptophyta > Magnoliopsida > Malpighiales > Erythroxylaceae > Erythroxylum > Erythroxylum plowmanianum. The sequence goes on from JANVCQ010069098.1 coordinate 9,310, forward strand.
TAAACACGTTTAGTTACTCATAGAAAACGAAATCAACAACAAACATTCAAAAAAATAATAGAAAAAAAAGATATCATAATTCTAAATCTTCTATTTTCTTTTATTGGATCTTCTTGCAAGTTTAGATTTGATGTTGTAATTTAATAGATCTCTTAATATACTCTTCGTGTTTTACTCGTCTCTTGATTAGAGCTATTGCCTCTGTATGTGTCTTATGACTTAAAATTGCTTCAAAACTCAACTCTCCCTTATTTGTCTCTACTCACATTCTTTTATAGTAAAAACTATTGTTTATAGGTTATATCTAGTCAACTTACACGATCGTGTAAGTGATAGTGTACCTCCAAAAATACCTAAATTCACAGTTTTACACAAGCACAGAGACTTACACGAGCAATATATAGGAACTGCACTCAACCATAACTAAAAGTCTTCAATCTTCACTTGTTTACAAAGATTTATACAGTCATTGTACACAGTTGTATAAGTCGTTGGTTGTTTCAAATCTTCGCTTTATGCTAAGATTTCATCCGAATTCTTCTCCTTTTGGTTTATGAAGGTTACATATAAATACACTTGAAGAGAAATAAGTATCAATTATACAATATACTATAAAATTAACAAGCAAAACACATGAAATATAAGTTTATAATTGTTAGACCCCGAACCTTCGGTGGAAATTAAAAATGTTAAAATGGATTCAATGAGTGTTTTCGGATATGAATTGTATTATAG
>JANVCQ010069241.1:0-10038 GCA_025531925.1 Erythroxylum plowmanianum
GAGAACACATATTTTATGTCCAATTGCAAACCCTATTTAGAACCTTATTATAGCCATCCACACAACAAAGGGTAAAAATACTGTTTTGCCCTTATGTTGGTTTTTCTTTCTAGATCTCCCATTTTACTTTATATGGTGATTAACACACAAGATCTCATCTTGGTGTTAAGACTTGATGGGTAGGTAGTCTATCAAACTACTGGTGCCAGTTCAATCACCAAATCTCCTTAAAACATCTGGAAGTGATGATATCACTATAAACTCTTTATTTGAGTGAAGGTTCCCTGATACATGTTTCAATTAATAATTCTAACATGCAGACACTAGATTAATACTCTATAAAAATCCATTCTGATCATATCAAGAATTATAATGAAACACATACGAGTTCACCACTTATCAAGATTGTGGTTCATAATAAACGATTGCTTAAGTTGTATGTTTTAAGAGTAAAGTAACGACCCACTTTATTCTTGAAGACATACTTGGTTCCAGATTCATTTAATAGTACCATTATCGATAGCCAACTACTATCTGATATGAAACTCATCATTCCCTTGAAGAAAACTCCTTTACTTACACGAAGATAAATTGCAACACTACAGTGTAAACCATAATAAAGCAACCAACTTGATTATTCAACTGTGAATCCAATAATTTAGATTCTAATAATATACATGTTTCCCATACGTCTCTATGTATATGTATATTATTTACAAAAGAATCTTGATACCTCATGACTAGATATATAATGCTCATTAAAACCAATCTCTTTTATTTTATTAATAATAAATATTTCCATTACAAAATTGTAATCGAAGAAGATTAAGGTACATGTAAATACACTTGCTTTCCAGGGTACTATATTTACATAACTCCAACATATATCATATAAATTCATTACTATTAAAATGAAATGTAATATTATCCTTTTATGAATTGTTATTCCATCCAATACATAACATGTGCAAGATTTAACAATTCAATACCGTCATCATCTTTTCATCAAAGGTTGATTTGATTATTCTTTAACTGTATAAGTTTCACAAGTTCCATACGATTCATACTCAAAAGGATACATATATCCTAGTATGTAACTTTATGGTTCTCGTTATATTGATTTAACCAATCTGACATAAAAAGGATAATCTCGGTTATCCAAATTTTTATTCTTGCCATTTATATTCAACTTTTTATTCAATCTGTGTGCCCGCATCCATATTCGCCCCCAGCATCTCAGCCTCAGTAACCATAGAGATTACCTTAAGCATGTAATCCAGCACTGATTCACTAGGTTTTTATTTAAGATTATGAAAGGTTTTGATGGCTTTCACTTTTGTAAACATGGTCCTCACACTAAACATCTCATGTAGGTGATAGACAATTGCACTAACAGTTTTCATGGATGCAATTTGCTTTTGAAACATTCTGCTAATAGAAGCTAGAATATAACACTTAGTAGTCTTATTAGCATTATGCAATCGCTCATGTTGTTGGACTTGCTTAGAAGTTGAATTACCACCTGGAGTTGTAGGCTCATTATCTGTTAATACCCATGAAATTCGTTCATATTGAAGAACAAAGTCAAGGTTACGTCTCCATTCATTAAAATTCTCTTCATTTTCCAATTTTTTATTAGTCAAGAGCAAAGTGAGTAGATTCATATTGTGGTTGATTATGTCTGAAAATATAAATTATTAGCATAAGAGCATACTAGTCAACAATATGGGAACTTTGTATAAAATCATGATGCATGTATGCATGATGATAGATTTAACAAAACTTAACAAAAATTTAAAACTTTACACGATGACTATTTTTCTTATCTGTAATGGACTAAGTGACGGTGAGCCATCTTATTCATTAAAAGAAAAACTAGGACCGTCCCATTTAAAAAACTACCAAGCATCTTCATGCCTAACTTTTTGAGAAGTGTCATGATTTGAATAGAGCTACGGTGGGCAGGTTATTGATAAAATATGTTGAGTGTGTGTAACCATTTGATTCATCCACTAAAGGTACTTGCGAATCATACCTCAATCGGAGGTCACATTTGCTACCAATGAATGGACTTATCCTTAAGGAGACCTAAACCATGCAAGATTTAGGATTTATGGCCTCCAGTGGTGTAACATCCCATTACTTGAGGGGAGGCTAGAATAATAAATATGAGTAATTAATGAGAGATTAGATATGAATTTTTTCATGCTCATGCATAAAATGTCATACACATACACGGGAGTAGTGAAATTTGACACATGAAAATAATTGTACATACATTCATGAATGATTACAGGTATAATTGGATTGAGTTGTGATTTTTGGGAATTTTGAATTTATTTATATTGGAAATTTTATTAATCAATGGAATTGTTGTATTTTAGCGAATTCAGGAATAATTTTCAAAAATTTTTGAAAAATGGGAAAAAAGAATCAAAAGAATATTGGAGGTAATTGGATTGTAAAGATGGGAGTTGAAGAAATTAGTTCAAAAGGAACTTGGTTAGAGCTTAGACATTAGGAAAGTGACAAGTGTCATTGACTTAGTAAGTTGCCTTCATAATTTTGTCTGAAAGTGAGTTAAGATCTCAAAAAGTTAAAAAGGACTTAATTATATACATCTAAGGGTTATTTCATAGTCACCTTCTTCAAATTTCCTCCCGATACACAGAGTTTTTCATCAAATACCTTCCAAGAGTTTTCTTTGTTTTTCCATATCCCACACTACTTTCATACTGCAAATTGTGTCTTTTACCCTAAGAAAAACCAGAAGCTGGCCATATTATATAGTGGAATGTGTGATTTTGCATGGAGTTTAGGGCTTTGGAATAGTTGTAGATCTTGGAGTTTTTAACAAGTAACTATTGAGTAAATCCTTTAGAGTTGTAGATTTATGAAATAAATTTGATGAATTTACTGTCAGTTGCATGAACATGGCATTTTACATATATATTCATAAACATTGTGTAAATAGGATGGAAAAATATGGATATAGTGTTATTTAGTATTAGATGGATTATTAGTGATATGGTGATATAGAAATGACATTTTGGAGTTTGAAATAGAAATGAATGGTGTATGGGATTAGTGTAGAAAATTATAGTATGAGAAGGTGATATGCTTTATTTCTTCACTGTGCATGTATATATATATATATATATATATATATGTATGTATGTGTATACATGAATAGATGAAAGCTTTAGAGATGATCAAGAAAATGATTTTTTATTTGAAGAGTAGTTGTAAAATGATGGTCTGAGATGGGAATGAGTGTATAAATGAAAGTTGAAGAGAAAATAGAGAATATGTATAAAAGTTAAAAATGCAGAATATGAAGAGTTCAACTACTGAGATTTTTTTTTGATGATTTTGAGAATTTGATTAAACTTGCATATTTAGGGGTAGTAGGAATTTATGGTGAATGAGTTTAATGAAATGGATTAGAAAGATTAGAAATAAAAATTGAAGTATTGAATTTTAGTGAATGGAAGTCATCTGAGAAGTTACTGGGAATGAATAGTTAATAGAGTTAAAATTTTGATCTGAAACTTCCATGGACAAACTGTATTGATCTAGATAGGTTTGGACAAAATTGCCTTCTTGAAAGTTGTAGATCTCTCTTTTAGCTTTCCATTGATATAAATTTTGCAAATTTTGGAGCTCTGGATCAAAAGTCATGAAGTTTAGAAGTTGGGATTTTGGTGGAGAAGAAGAAGTTATGCGTGACGATGACTTTTAAGAATTTAGGCGATGCACGACGGTGACCATGAGGTATAGTGAAAATGCGGCTTTTTGGTGATATTGGATTTGCACCATCGTGCATAAGCACGACGGTGACTTTGGTGATTCATAGGAGAAGGTCGCTATCGTGCATAAGTTTTCAGGGGTGATGAACATCTGACAGGTTTTTAGCTATATCTTCTTTGTCCGACCTCTGAATGCGATGAGACTTAGACCATTGGACTCATAAGATATTTTTCTAGCTCTCCACCAAAAATCATATCCATATGAAATGAATTGAGAGAGATTGAGTGATAAACATGGGAAGGGTCTAACTTGTGCTCTCACCCAATTTTTGTCTTCATCTGTCACACCAATGATTCTTGCACACCCGTGTTCCTCTCAGCTCGTGACTCCTGCACCCCTGTGACTTTCCTCTCTCACGCCTATGAGTTAACTGCAAGACTCATGTTTATTTGCTCCATCAAGTTACTGTACTCCTCAATAGTAACCATGACTTGCAATTGATCTAAACACCTGAGAGATATTTGCAAACTGAAAAGTCCTGTTTCTTTCGACTATAACTTCTTTTATAGACCTCCAAATGACTTGATTCTTATGCCAATAGATTACTAACACATTATTCTATGTCTTCAAAAACATTTGTATAATTCTAAATTGAATTGAAAAGGATTTATCAAGTGAAAGTGGGGAATCCGTTGGAACAATGGAAATAGGAATATCTTGCTGAAATCACTTCAATGTTTTGAATATATATGGATCTATAAGATTCTTGAGATTATTTTTAATTTCAAATAAACTATAGATACAGGATTACAAATTATCTGAAGAAGTCAAATTGTGATTCAGTCTCTAAGATGTTTAATTTCTGTAAGGAAGCTGTGTATAGTATACTGTTTAGGATAAGAGTAGTCTGAAAATGTTTGAGGCATATCTTCCAAATTACTGAACCAAATTGAGTGATTTTACTGTCAATAGAAACATAAAACATAGAGGAACACTTTTCTAGAAGAGAGTATGATCAAATTACATCAGTTTTACCTTCTGATTGAACATGAACAGTAGACCTGAATGTGTGTCTAAGAAAAATCAGAAAGTAAGCCAATGAGAAATGAATTATGATTTCAATAGTTTTAGTGAGGAATAAACATAAGAATAAATTATACTTAGATGGGTTTTGATATGAGAATGATTTTGTGATGAAATTGATGGGAAGATACTTGGGATTGTCATGAACATGCATTGTACATAATTTATTTCATACATGTGCATTATTAAACACTCATAGTTTTGCAAATTGTGATATATATGTATATTGTTTGTTATAGAGGAGCAACTAGAACGTCAACCTCTAGACGTTGTCAGAACTTCCAGGCATTAGCTTTGAGAGCAACATGTGAGTAACCTAGATGGTCTCACTTAATTACTTGTTTGTTTAAATTCTGTTATAAATGTTTGATTGAATGTGTTTTGATTGTTGATTCCAGACAATGAAGGTCCGATGACCGTGACATTGGAATGGGATATTGAAGTGCTGCTTGATTATGCATATGACGAACTATGTGCTTCATAATATGATTGATTGTGATAGATGCATTCCATACATGAATGCACAATCAGATAATGACAGTTGTGACCAGAGTGGCCAACGATTAGAGCTTAAAGCTTAAAGTGTGAAAAGAGTCTTGAGCTCAGACAGTGATTAAGAGCCTAAGGCTCACTATGTAAAATGAGCCCTGTACCCTCATTAGATAAGAGACAGTTATTAATGAGCCTGGTATCCAAAATGGATGCGGGACAATTAGTCACTCAGTACAACAACGTAACAATTAAAAAAGAGTCTCATGAGCATTTCATATGCATTTTTAACAAGTATGTGGATTATTTGAAATGCCAAATTGATTTGCTCTTAAATGTAAATGTGATATGTGTTCATTATGCTAAGTTGTGAATGATATGTTATGTGAATTGTTGTGTTGCATGAATTAAGTGAACCATCGATGATGGTTACCTCATTGAGTTTGCAAAATTCACTAAAATTGCAACGTTGTCTTTTCAGGATCAAGAGATGACTCTAGCTACTAAGAGACTCTACCAGCAGGGTAGACTGGTGATTTGGGAAGAGAAGTCATGACTCAAAGGTCGATCAGTTGGATTTTAGGGACAGATTAGATAGATTTTATGTATTTCCTCATTCATGTAGTACTTTTGTATTAGGTTTTAATAGTGTACTTATAAGAAGTGTTAAAAAACATATTCTAAACTTCGGTTTTTATGCAATGAAATGATGAAAAAGTTGGTTTTTAAAATGTTGTGATTTTTATATAATGCTTTATAAGTGAATAAAGATATGATGCCATGTGAAGTGAATGTAGATATTGAATGTAGCGCATCATTATCGTAGGATATGTACTGGAATGACCTCTGGGCATCCCGGTGTGTACCCTACTATAAGGGGGAACAACATTTAGGTGGTATCAAAGCATAGTTTGGTATCTGTTGGGACATATAGGGATGTTAAGCATTAAATATCGTGAGAAATGCAGATAATGATTGAAATTATTGTTTGTTATAGGTCATCTACCCTAGGTGATTAGATTGATCAACCAGCTGACCAAAGATCGGTAGGAGCCAGTAGGGAGTCCTTGGTACCTCGATCAGAGGAGATGCCTCCTAGAGTTCCCGAGAGAAGGGAGAGGAGGTATGATAGGCTATAGAAGCAAGGAGCTATGGATTTCCATGGCAGCACAAACCCTGCTGACTAAGAGGGTTTTTGATCAGATGGACTGTGAGCTTGATGAGAGGTTCGACTATGCAGTGTCCTTATTGCAGAGCCCAACCTACTAGTGGTGAAAGACTATCCCCAGCAGTACCATCAGGCCTTGCCAATTGAAGTGGGAAGGCTTTATGAAGGTCTTTAGAGATAATTATATGCCCAAGATCTATTTGGACAAGAAGATGAAGGAGTTCTTGGAATTGAAGCAGGGTAGAATGTTAGTGGTTGAATATAAGGTCTGGTTTAATGAGTTAATGGTTTATGCTATTGCTATGATCCTTACAGAAGAAGACAAGTGTAGGAGGTTTAAGGATGAACTTAATATGGAGATCAGAACAAAGTTGACGCTTTTAAATATGGGTACTTTCATCGAGTTGAGAGCTATTTCGATCAGAATTGAATAGCTACTAAGAGAGAGGCAAGCAGAGACTAGGCAAGGATCCAGTATGAAGAGGTTTAGTGAAACTCAGGATAGTTCTGATAGAAGATTCAGTAAGTGCCAGAATAGAGCCTTCAAACCACCAGGTTGATCCAGGCAATCAGGATCTGGCAGTAGGGAAGATCTTCACAGACTGGCAGTAGAAGGTGTGCAATACAGAAGCAGTTTCTAGTACGTGAGCATTATGAGAGGAGGTTGGAGGCTAACTGGAGCTTGCCTCAAATGCGATTTCTTTGACCACCGGATCAGGGATTGTCATGCTACTTTGGGAGCTCAGTCTGGTGTGAGCGGGTGATTTGGGAGTGATGCTACGATCCAACAAAGCCGAGGTAGTGGATCTGGAAAGAGAGGATAAGGTAGAGGCAGAGTGAGCTCCAAAAGTTCTTCCATGACGGCTGAGGGGCGGGGCAGCCGGCCACAGCCCTAGGCCCGAGTCTATGCTATGACTAGGTAGGAGGGTCAAGATTCAACAGATGTGGTTGCAAGTGCGCTTTTCATTTATGACTTTGAGGCATTTGCATTGTTAGATCTAGGATCCACGCACGCATTTATCGCACTGCATTTGGCATGTAGGCTGCATTATGATAGGGAGTTGCTACAGTATGGGCTAGAGGTGAGTACACCTTTAGGTAGTACTACTATCATAGGAGAGGTCTACAAGGGGTGTTTGATTAAGATTGATGGCAGATCTAATTGTATTACAGCTGAGAGAGATAGAGGTTATCCTAGGCATGGATTGGCTTACTGCTTATAAGGCTATCATGAACCGCTACACTAAGGAGGTAGTACTGGAATCTCCTGGTCAACCAAGAGTAGTATTCAGGGGAATTAGTCAAGTAGTGCCAGCCAGGATGATATCCTTCACGAGTGCATTGAGGTTGATGCAGGGAAGATGTGAGGCTTATCTGGCTCACATCATTGATACTAGAGCTGAGTAGAGTATATAGGACATTCTTGTAGTTAGGAAATTTTTAGATGTGTTTCCCGATGAGCTACCTGGTTTACTACCAGATCGAAAAACGGAGTTCATGATTGATCTAGTTCCAGGTGCTGCGTAGTTACAAGAGTTGCTGGAAAAGGGTTTTATTAGACCTAGTGTTTCACCTTAGGAAGCTCCAGTGCTGTTTGTGAAGAAGAAAGATGGATTTTGAGGTTATGCATCAGTTATAGGCAGCTGAATCAGGTGACATTGAAAAACAAGTACCCGTCACCTAGAATTGATGATTTACTTGATCAGTTATAGGGAGCTCAGGTATTTACTAAACCGGATTTGAGATCAAGATATTATCAGTTGAAGATAGCTAAGGTTGAGGTACCTAAGAGTGCATTCTGGAGCAGGTATGGGCATTTTGAGTTTTTAGTGATGCTGTTTGGGTTGACTAACACCTCGGCAGCTTTTATGTCCTTAATGAATAAGATGTTTCAGCCCTACCTGGATCAATTTGTGATTGTGTTCATTGATGATATCTTGATGTATTCAAAGAGTAGAAAGGAACATGCTGAACATTTGAGAGTCATTTTACAGATCATGAGAGAGAAACAGCTATATGGCAAATTCAGTAAGTGTGAATTTTGGTTAGATCAAGTAGTATTTCTGGGACATATAGTGACTGGACATGACATACAGGTAGATCCAAAGAAGATTGAGGCCATGATGAATTGGGAATCTCTGAGAAATGTGTCTGAAATTTAAAGCTTCCTAGGATTGGCCAGATATTACCGGAGATATGTTGAGGGGTTTTCTCTGATCTCAGGCCCTCTGACAAAGCTTCTAAGGAAGAATGTAGTGTTCAGATGGAATGAGGAGTGTCAGAAAAGCTTTGAGGAGCTGAATCATCGATTGACTACTGCAACGGTGTTGATTATCCCATCGGGAACTGGAGGATATGTGGTATATAGTGATACATCGCATCAAGAATTGGGATGTTTATTGATGCAGCATGGCAAGGTGATTGCCTATGTAGCGAGACAACTAAGGTCTCACGAGATCAATTATCTAGTACATGATTTAGAGCTAGTTGCAGTTGTCTTTGCCCTAAAGATTTGGAGACATTATTTGTATGGAGAGACCTTGTAGATATACATAGATCATAAGAGTTTGAGATATCTATTGAGTTAGATAGAGTTGAACTTGAGGCAGAGGAGATGGATTGAGTTACTAAAGGATTATGACTGCACTATTGAGTACCACCCGGGGAAAGCTAATGTGGTGGCAGATGTTTTGAGCAAGAAGTCTAATATTAGTGCAGTTTAGATTCAATTATCGAGGTTACCTAATTTGATTCATTTAAGAGCTTTGAATGTAGAGATAAACCTGGAGCAAGATGAGGCACTAATTGCCACTTTGAAGCTAAGACTGATGCTACATGATAGAATCAGAAAGGTCCAGGAGAAAGATTATGATATGGTGAAGTTTATGGGGAAAGTGAAGATGAATCCAGATTCTGAGTTTAAGTTGAGGGATGAGACATTATGGTTGAGACAGAGGCTATGTGTTCCTAATGTGGATGATCTAAGGAAGGAGATACTTGAGGAAGCTCATATGGCCGCCTATGCTATGCATCCTGATACTATTAAGATGTATAACACATTGAAGCAGCATTTCTAGTGGCATGAAATAAAGAAGCAAGTGGCAGAGTATATATCTAGATGTATGACTTGCCAGCAAGTTAAAGCTGAGCACCAGGCTCTAATAGGGAAGCTCCATTTGTTGCCCATTCTAGGGTGGAAATAGGAACAGATTACTAAGGACTTCATCATAGGACTGCTTAAGACTCCTAGGCAACATGATGCTATATAGGTTATAGTGGATCGGTTGACTAAGTCGCCCACTTCTTACTAGTGAGAGAGAATAACTCACTTGATCAGTTGATCCAAAAATATGTGAATGAGGTGGTGAGACTGTATAGGGTTCCAGTTTCCATAGTATCAGACAAGGATCCCAGATTTACTTTGAGGTTTTGAAAGAGTTTGCAGTCTATGATCGTGGCTTTATCGATTCAACCTTAAAGTCGATCCTTGGAAACCGGTCAAAAATAATTTATACCAAGGATTGCAGTATAGGATGCAACCTCGGGTT
>JANVCQ010069270.1:0-10036 GCA_025531925.1 Erythroxylum plowmanianum
TTGTTGTGGAATAGCATGTTGGAGATTTGAAGGGTGTATGAGATGAATTGGTTGAGTTGGAGCTCAAAAGTACCGAAGGGTACTTGGTAGTGGGTGAATATGAGGAGAATTGTGTTTTGGCAAGCTTTCCTAAGTGTAGGACTGGTGTGCAGAGATTTAGTGAAAAAATTGTATTGATATAGATAGAATCAGCCAAGGTGGTCTTAATTAAAGTCGTAGTTTATATTTCCAGCTTTCTAACTCTATAAAGTATGACATTTTTTGATATCGGGATTGGGAGTTATGATCGATTGAAGTCTTGATGTTGTTTAGGATGAAATCCAGGGGCAGTCACTTTGATTGAAATTTTGACCTTTATAAAGGCGGAAATTGCTCTTAAAATCTTCATGAAAGTTGTAGGTTGTCTTTTTATCTTTCCATTGGTATAAAGCATAGAATTTTTGGGCAATGGAGAAGGAAGATATGATTTTTAGAAGTTATGATACTGTTCAGGATGAGCTTGCTAATCAGTCACTTTTGCGTGATATTTTGACCCTTTTAGAGACCGAAATTGGTTTTAAATCCTTCACGAAAGTTGTAGATCTTTCTTTTAACTTTCCAGTGATACCAAATTTGCACATTTTGGAATTCTGGGTCACAAGTTATGAATTTTAGAAGTTGGAAAGTCAAAAGAGGAGGAGGCAGCATGTGCATGTGCACTCGCGAGGGCGAGCGCTCGCGAGGGCGAGCGTCCATTTGTGATTTGTGATTTTATTTTATTTTTATTTTCCTCCCCAATTCGACCCCTCTCCATTCTTTTGATCATAACTTTTTCGTCCGACCTCCGATTGACCTAATTTTTGAAGCTTCAGATTTCTAAGACATTCCTCTACCTTCCCACAAAAATTTGTAGGCTTTTATTTTCATTTGAAAAATATGGATTGAATCAAAGTGAGTTGGATATATTTTTTGAACATGCTTCAGCATTTTGGCGATATCTTGATCTGTAGAGATCCGATTGGGTTGATTTTTGTTTCAAATTGAACTAGAGACATGGAGCTACAACTTATCTGAAGGAATTGAATTTCAATTTGGGCCTTAAGATTTTCAATTTTTGGACTGAATTCGGGTGTAGTATTTAGTCTTGGTTTAATGTGAGCCCTCCATGCGATTATGATTCCAAATGTTGGACTTTGGAAACGGGGTCCAATAGTTTCCTCTATAAGTATAGCTATAGCAAAAATGCTATTGCAGGAAGGTGTTTAAAAGCCTACACCTGGTGGAAGAAGTTTTACTGTTTCCATTAGTGCATTTGAACATGTCAAGACCCTTATCGGGAATCCAGACATCGGGGACTCATTTACCATTACCGACTGCCATGTCACATGGAATCAAACAAATTAATTTTATCATTATTATTTATTGATGCAATACATTATTAGACTAACTTTTAAAGTTGATTTATTGTTGTATCTGTAAGAATTTGTTAAACAATGCATAATTATATGACTGTTAAAGTTCATTTGTTGTTGTTAAAAATTAGTTAACCTTTAACTCTATTGCCTTATTTCCTTCTTCATATATTGTGTAAAATATTGAATTCAAATTATTATATTTGTAGAGAGTTAGATAAACATTGAATTTCAGGTAACAATATGGGCCCAAAGAGACAGTGTGAGGTTATGCGGCCAAGGTTTAGAGGCATGTTCGGAGCAACTAACTGTGAAGCTAGAACGTCTTAGTCTACAGCTCACACTGACTTACCTGCTCCCCCTCCAGGGCCGACAGTTGCTGATGACGCATCACCTACTGCTCCTCATGCTACACCATCTCCTTCCCCAACTCATATGTCATCCAATACCTCTTTATCAGATGGAGGAGAGGTTCGTCACCCTGGAGTTGTGGGACCTGATGAAAGAAAGTATGTAACAGTTGTCAATGAACAGTAAGTGAAATCACATTTACCACTATTTGGTTTTGATTAAGTCTTAGGTTTATTAGTTTTCTGACAGTATCAAATTACTTCTTATATTAGGATGGATCCGTCTGGACCAAGTTCTAGAAATATGACTTCCACATTTAAGCAAAGGATTGATCTTGAGGGTTATGTATGGAAGAAAATATCTGAGGCTAAAAAGCAATTTTACTTTCAGGAGTTTAAGGTACAATATATATTTATTTTCTTTTTATATTGATTTATATACACTAATTAGATAAATATTATTACATTATATATAGTAGTCTAATTTTTTTCTTCTTTTTTCAGAAAGAATTTTTCTAGGATCTTTGTTTCGATGCCAGCATGCATAAAATATGGGAGAAGTGAGCTCGTACATGTTATTGCGACTTCATTGGTGTGATACGCAAAGCTGGTGAATGACCATGTTATATTTCAGAGAAAATTTGGAGTTGTTGGTAGGAATATTGGGCATCACCCAAGGCAATATTCATCTCAGGGCGTAACTCTGCCAACAGACGTGGAGGCCTAGAAGGAGAGAGTCTTCCTGTACATACGGGAGGATCAATAACCCACCACAAGCGTGCACAATGACTTGTAAATATCTCAACTTGACACTTATTTTGAAATATTTTGCTTTGTTGTATTATAGATAATGATAATGGTATAAATATCTGGTTCCATATATGGTTGTGTTGAATTATTTTCTTTGTTCAACAGGGGGTAAATATCATAAAAATAAAGAAAATTTTGTTGAAATTTTTATAAATTATAGTTCACATCTAACAATTTAGGTTATACATGTAGGAAAAGTCATTGGGCATTAGGCCTACACCTATTCAACTGTTTTTGCACACTCACACGAAGAACCATGATGGTGTGACATTCATCAACAACTGATGTAGAGAACTGAATGTATGTGAAATTAATGCATGATTATAATTTCTTAATAATAATCCCTTACTAATGTAAACATTGCTTCCTAATACCACCAAATACAACAAACCATTCAGCAACAGTCTCAAAAGGAATAACCTGTAGATGACACTCAGACGTATCTTGATGCTGTGGGTGGTAGGGACTGTCGTGGAAGGATATTCGGGCTAGGTTCATATGCGAACACATGTTATTCGCAATCTTCCATGTCTAGTACAACAGTGTCTACTAGGCCAACAGACAACAATGAAGTCACCCAGCTTCGGGCCACAGTGGAAACATTGATGGACCAGATAGCTCACATGAAAGAGGAGCAGATGGATAACGTGAATCAACAGGTGGAACAGAGGGAGCGGATGGCTAAGATGAGAGAGCAGATGGCTCAGTTGAGACAGGAGATGGAATAGTTGAAAGGGAGGCTTAACAACTTAGAGCACCCACGATCACCACGACATTAGCTATTCCTAGTCATTTCTTTTCAATTACAAACATAAGTTATGTATACTTTAATGTTTTTATTATCAATTAAAATAATATTAGCTTTATATCATTAATTAATTTTCTAAATTCAACAAATTATATAAATACACAAATTAATTTATTATGCACAGATAATTGATAGCTCTAAAAATCATGTACTTATCACAAGATCATGAAATTGGAAACTATAACAAAAATTTCTTATTATCGACAGAACATAAAATACTGTCAGAAAATCAACATTTTTTTAGCGACGAAAATCATAGTTCCGTCGATAAAGTTGATTATTAGTTAGCGACATAATTTAAGTTACCGTCGGAAAAATCAAACGCCGTCAGTAACTTTTATTGACGGTTGTTTCATTTATCTTCTGTATAGTTCATCGATAAGTTTAACTACGGGCATTTTACCGACGAATTTGTTCGTCGTTCGATTTCATCAGTAATTTATTTTACCGACGAAAGTCGCCGATTTACCGACGGTTTGTTCTGTCAGTAAACTACTAATTTCTTGTAGTGCTTTAACCCATTCTATATGTGAGACCCATTAGGTTCTCAAATATGTTGGCAATGAATATAAAATCTAATTAATATAGAATCTAATTTTAATTCATAATTAAAATTAGATAAATTAGAACTCCTTTTAATTTATCTTTAATTCTTCAATTAAATAATTTATAATCATATATCAAGATTGGCGTCTAGTAACGCATCATGACCACCCAAATATTTAGGAATGTCGAAATGATTTTGACTAACCTTTATGTGCATAATTTTTTCGTATAATTCAATCCTTTCATCATACAATGTTCTGATTAGACATAAAGCATGGAATTATTGTCTGCTTTATATTTGAGTCTAATCATGTTAGTTCTCTGCCATTAGCTATTAGGTCAATTAATGACATTTGCAAACTATTTACAAAGCATCATTTTACCTTGCCCAAGGATTTCTTGAATTAATACTAATCGAGAACAACAGAACACTCTCCTTAATTACTTTAGGGTGATGAATCCTATCTTGATCATTCAACTATCTCCATATAGTTCATGCTACATCCAATGACTACTGATTAAACAACCTTTGATTAAATAGATAAGTAGTATCAAAACATAGCAATCCTCATATAAGATAAGTTTGATGACCTTAAGTCAAATGATCACTTATACAATTATCATAATGAGAATTACATAGACATACAAGTAATGTTCCAAACGGATTTCTCATATGGGGTCTGCTCAGTGAACTTGTTCTCTAGTAAGCACCCACATGTTTGTTTAAGTATCTCTATACTTTAGTCTATGAGATCGACTACTTTCTTCATAAGGAAAAACAAAACATGTGGTAGTCTTTTTATATTCTATTAATGTCCAATCTTAATAGAACAATGACTAGGAACATTTAGGAATAATACATAAATGCAATATGAATCTCATAATTATAATCTCATTATAATTTCATTTGCAATGTACAATTATCCCATGGACTTTATCATATATATTTAAGCATGTATAAGATAAAGAATGTCTTTAAATAATTTTTCACTAAACTATAACCAAAGCGATTGGTTGTAGAGCATAAAACAACAGTTGTCCCAAAGTAAAATAATAACCGATGAGAATATGCCAAGAAAAACAATATAGGTGGAACTAAAAGAGTGATTATTGGTCTTGAATGTGAACTTCATTCAAATCTTAAATTACACCAGGGACAAGGACCTTGCCAATCTTACAAAACCAATGCTACCATGAAAGAGAAGCATAAAGAAATATTGTAGGCTATATCAGGATTATAGCCAAGATTCAATGGAAAGAAGAAAATTGAGGAGTTACCCTCGCATATGTCATCTATTTGTTTTTTACATAAAAGTAATATGAAAAATAGTAAGGGTTCTACAAGGATAAGCCAGGAAGGGAGTACTCGCAAGCTCAATGTAGACCCAATAATTAGACCTGGAAGTAAGAAAAAGAGTGTTTGCAAAAGAAAGACAGCTTGCAATACAACAAGAGGTCAATTAGTTGTTCAACACTTAATTCATTAGGAAGCCTAACTATCTCTAATGGTTAGAAAAAGTTGTCAAAGCTTTTGAAGAACTAAAAGAGTATCTGAGAAGTCCACCACTTGTAGCTATGCCGATTTATAGGAAAGAGTTGTTTCTTTATTTGGAAATTTTTGACAAGTCGATAGAAGCGGTGTTGGTAAGAGACTTTAACCATTGAAAACTAATTATTATCTAAAAATTCTTTTAGGGTCCAAAGATGAGATATACAAGCGGGGAGAAACTCATCCTAACTCTATTTTTATCATTAAGAAAAACTTTAACACTACTTTTAGGCTGGTATATATATCAAGATTGTCACAAAATTCTTACTGCAATACATTTTAAACAAGCCTGAAATTCTTGTAGGCTTGTAAGGTGGTCTATTGAGTTACGAGAACTTGTAATCTTATATATTCCAAAGAGTTCTATAAATCCCTAGGTAATAACATATTTCATTGTGAAATTTACATTCTCAAGTGATAGAGACACAATCCCTCAACCTCCAACATATACTATATATAAGGATGGAGTCACAAAAGAAGATGAAAGTGGAACAAGAGTGTGTGCGCAAAAAGATCATTTAGGATACATATCAAATATCAATTAAAGCATAATTTCAGGACAACCAATAATAAAACAGAATACAAAGTCATCTTATGTGTAATTCTATTGATGAAAAGATAATATTATGATAACATTAGATTCTCAATTAGTGGTCAACCAATTTGTTAAGATATATGGTATATATCTTATTATTTGATTTTGACATTTTTGATAATTGGACATTAAGATAATATTGATGAGTTTAAAATTCAAATCAAAGTGGATTAGAATAAAATCTGTTATCTTCAAAAATTGTATAGAGTTAGAACTCTATCTAGAGAAGAACTCTTGTGTGGATCATATTGGTGGATGTTTGGATGAGGTAAAAATTGCTGAAGTGAGGGAGGCTTGTATGGGTGACTTGGTTGGACCTAAGGGTTCCAATAGTATCTGTCTAAATCCAAATCCGATCTTCTTCTTAAGAATTGAGATATATGGGAAGGGGTGGGTCTATTGTTATTTACAGCTAGTAACTCATATATGATGTCTTTAATTATACGGCAACTATAATTTGCCTCGTCATACGCGTGTCTACATTGATTTATGATTTAAGGAGGCTCACACCTGACATTATTATTATCTACTTGCGTTAGTCTAAATTGGAGAGCTACAGCCAAGATTTGCATCAACAAGATTTATGACCCTAATCACCAAAGGCATGGGTTTGTGATCTCTAGTCATCGATTTCACAAAATTGAATAAGCAAGTTCCTGGTGGTGTACGATTTTCACATGAGTGGGTTGAAGGCGACATGTTGCACTGAGGTGCTTTGATGGTCGCGTGTCTTCATTGGTTGTCTGTCGTTGATGAAGTTTTAGTGCAGTTGTGTTCTTGTTTTGTCTTTACATGGTTCAGCTGGGTAAATTCCTGAGTTTTTAGTAGCTGGATTTCTATGGTGTTTATGTGATTTTGTTGGGCTGCTCACTGTCATTGATAGTGGTTATTGTATGGAAAATTTCTAGCAATCTTAGTGATTATGACTGTTGTTTTTGGTATTGTTGTGTTAAAATACCTGAAGTTTTCGTGACTTTGTAGCTTCTACTTTTGTTGTTAGTTTGGTGCAAAAAACTTCAGGAGTTGTCTTGGTTGTTGCAGCTCTATTGGGTTAAAATTTCGGTGATGAAACATTTATTGATTTGAGAAGTTTTATGGCTGCTGTGCAGGGGATGTTTTAGTGACTATATTAAAGGTTCATAACAGATTTCTTGGTAGACAAATTCCCATTCTTTCATTGATGAAGTGGCATATTTAGGAGAGATGTTTCTTTTATCTTAAGTGTTTTTATTTATGTTGAATATTGTTTAATCACTTGAGTTATTTATTTTGTTTCGTTTTCATTAAACATTGTTTGAGAAAATCCTATTGAGGTTAGTATGAGGCAGTCGTACTATTAGGTGTGAAATTCTTTCACGTATTGTGAGGATGAGGGATAGTGTCAAGGGTTGAGTGATGTCAGCTCAGTAAAGCCTTGTATAAAACTTTTTTCGTTAGTAAAAGAATTAAGCTGGGTAAGGGCCCTGTAGATATAGACAAAGTGTGTCGAACTGCATTAACAAATATAGGTGTTTATTTATATTTGTGTTTTTAATTTTTTTGGGTTTTTTTATTGTTCTAGAAATGATTGTGGCAAATTTGAAAGTAGTGTGGGACACTTTACAAACTATACATGAAGGATCAAAATCTGTGATAGCCTTAAAACTTTAGATGTTGGTTGTGAGATTTGAAGAGTTTAACACGGATGGGAGGGAAACCACTGGAGACTTCCATACTAGAATGTGTGACATAGCAAATTAAGTACATCAACTCGGGAAGAAATACTAACCTGAAATTGGTAAAGAAGACGCTGAGATCACTACCTCTAAGATTTATTTTGAAAATTGCAACAATCTAGGAGGCTCACGACATCAATGACTTGTCGTTAGAGAAGGTAATTGGAATTCTTACCAATTTTGAAATGAATTTTTTAAGCGACAAACAAGAAAAGAGAAAACGATGTAGAAAATGAATCTGATGAGAATAAGGATATGGAATTATTGACAAGAAATTTCAACAAGTAAGAAAATGAAGAAGGATAGATCCGATTTTAGGCAAAATGGCAGTAGCTCATCAAATAGTAATTTCAAACAACAAGGGAAAACTCAAAAGGGTGAAAGAAAAGTAAAGAAAATTCAATTTCATGAGTGTCAAGGCTTCGAACATGTACAAGCGGAATGTGTTAACACCTTGAAAAAGAGAAAAGGAAAGTCCTATACAAGCACTTGGAGTGACAATGAATCCAGAAGTGAGTATGGTAGTGAAGAAGAAGCTATGAATAGTGTTGCGTTAGTTGCTTTATATAGCAAAAATTCAGTTACTTGCTTTATAGCAGCGAAGAAGGAAGTAACTAATGGTGCAAACGTGAGTAAATCAGAAAATTCTGGGAAAACGCAGACGAATCAGCTCAAAGCTCAATCTTATATTATGAAAGTGATGACAGTACTTCAAATGATAAAAAGGAAGGTATTTATGAAGCCTATAAGTTAATGTATGCTAAATGGTTCCAAACATGAAAGAAAAATGAGAAGTTGAAGGAGGAAAACTCTTCCATGAAGAACATCATTCAAGATCTAGAAAATAAGTTGTTGTCTACATTAGATGAACTTGGTGAAACAAAATTAAAGTTGGTCAGTACAGAAATAGGAATAAGAATGATAAATGGAAGTACCAAAAAGTTAGAAAAGTTGTAGGAGATTCATAAGACTCAAGGAGACCTTCAAGGCATTCGCTATAGAGGTGAACATTCCAAGTCGAATGATGAGAAAATTGGTGCAATAAAATCTGTCTAAGGAGAAATCTCAAAGAAAAATCAGAGGTTCATACATACATGTCACTTTTATGAAGTAATCGGGCTCATAAGACTGAAATGTTGCAAGTTGTTACGAATGATGTTTCAAAAGGGTCAAAACTGAAAATCTAGAAACTCTGTATTAAACTTCTAGCAGCAACCCATATTACCAAGGAACTCTTGGGTTAGAAAGGTTCAAGTACAAGAACAAAGACGTAGTGAACGATATCAAAGAATTGCTATAAAAAAAACAATGTTTGCAATCTTCAATATGAAGATCAAGCTAAGAAGAAGATCAAGATACATCGAGGTTCATTCATAAATTACTTATCGTAAGTTTATCTTGCTTATTTTTGATAGTCTAAAAGCCTCGTTATATATAAACATTTCATTTAATTTCATAGTAAGAGTCTTTATATTTAATAAGAGGTGTTGAAGCTTTCATTTTTAACATAAAAGCCTCTTGATTTTTAAAATAATCTTTGGAAAAAAAATTTGGGAATGTTTTTAATCATAATGACATTAATCAAATTGAGTTTGAGTATTTGAAAGAGTTAAAATCATATTTTAGGGTATTTGATTGCCTTATATGGGTTAGTGGTCAATCAATATAGGCTAAAGTTGTTAAATTTGAAATACGCAAAGTTTGTTGTAATAATGGTTAATACACTAACTGACCAGTCTATCATATTGGTCAACCACTGTGTCGAATATGGCTTTTGTAATGACTAGTTCTTGGCTCTAATGACTATTTTGGATCTCTTAACACTATAAATGAGTTGGACCCCGAACTTTCTTAAAGGATTAGAACTATCAAAAGAGAAAATTTTCTTTTGTAATGACTAGTTCTTGGCTCTAATGACCATTTTGGATCTCTTAACACTATAAATGTGTTGGACCCTGAACTTTCTTAAAGGATTAGAACTATCAAAAGAGAAATTTTTGGCGATTAGTCATGAGTGAAGAACAAATGATAAAAATTCTTGAATTAGAAATGATAGACAAGATTAAAATAGAGAATGAGAAATGTGGATAAACTCATGTCTTGCCTAGGTGTTGGGTCCCGATTCCTCCTTCTTATTAAATAAGCATGTTTAAATTATTTTGAGGTTTAGTTTGCTTAATTTTTATTGGTTAGAATAATTTGAGGTTTTTAGTGCTTAAGTTAATGAAATTAAATGAAGGGATTTAGTTTAAATTAGAGTTTTAAATGTTGT
>JANVCQ010069291.1:0-10036 GCA_025531925.1 Erythroxylum plowmanianum
CAACTCAATTAATGCTAACACAACTTACTCAATTAATCTAATCATACTTAATTTTTAAAAAAAATTCGGGGCTAACAATTTTATACTTTTATTATATATTTGATACTTAATTCGCTCTAAGTACATTTATATGATATAATTACTTTTATAGACTAAATGGAGAAAGAATTTGGATGAAAACGCAACATAAAATGAAGATTTGAAGCAAAGAAGATTTTTGGAGATTTTTTTTTAATTTTCGAGATTTGAAGCAAACGTGCCATATAATTTTATGAATTTTGGAGATTTTTGGTAACATGGTCTAGTACATGCTCGTGTGTTAGAAATTGTATCTCCTAGAAACCCTAAAAATTAATATAAAAAGACATAAATGGAGGAAAAATAATGTAGGAGACTTTCATAGGCTATTCTAGATGTAGAGATCATTCAAAAGGGGTAGTTTTGATCTAACGACATGGAAAACACAAAGAAATCATTAGAAGATCCAATAGAATATGAGATCAAATCTCTTCCTTGTAAAAACATTCAATAGGAGATAAAAGAAGATTTAGAATTATGAACTCTTTGTGTTCTATTCATTTTTCTTTATGTTTATGTTTGATTTCATTTTCTATCATTTGTAACTAAACATCTTTAGTTTCTAGGTGAGATAAACCCTCTTTTGTGTTGTAACATGTTTTGATTCTTTTATTTAATATAAGGATTTTGATTGATATATTGTGATTCAATTACGTTTTTAATATATGTTGTAATTGATCCAAAATATTAGTGCATAATTTGATTTCATAACATAGAGATTGAGAAATCATGTGTATAAATAAATCTACAGTAATTGAAAAGAGTTGATTACAAACCTAGAGATAAATTGACATAAATCCTTTAAATTAGTGTCAAATCAAATAACGAAATTTACAAATTGGTAAAGCAATCTTAATATCTTTAACTTGAATAATATCGATTGATAATTCTAAGATTAATTGTTAGTAGTCTCAAGTGAGTTACTAGCATATGAAAAGAATTTTCACGGTCCAATAATCAATAAAACAATTGTATAATAAAAGGTCAACAATTTAAGGATTTTTTAATGGAGATTCATAACCTAGACACTAATTCTTGATATTTATTATTTTTAAGTGATTTCCTTGTTCTCTCTCAGTATTGCTTCATGATTGATTTTAATTGCTTAAGTTTTATTTTTTTTATTAAATCCAAATTCAAATTTGTAGAGTAGATAATAAGATAACTGTAATTACTAATACTCATTGTCTTTGTGAGATTTAATCCCTACTTGTATATGCTAGCTACAGTTATGTCATGCATTTGTGGATAAATTTAATATTGACAACTAAAGGTTAGTTAATCAATTTTTTGGAGTTGTTATCAGGGATAGTGATATTAAGAAGACCTCTATTTTATTTGTTTAGCCATTTTATTTTATTATGTTTTATTTCTGGTTTCTACTTTTTTATTTTAATTGAGTTTTTGTATTTATTTTATTGTACTTTATTTTATTTTTCCTGTATTTTATTATATTCTTAGCTTAGTCATTTAATTATCTTTTGAACTTCTTTACATTAACTGTATGTTTGTAGTTTATTTTAGAAATTAAGATTTAACATCATTGCCACAACTCACAATGGAAAGATGGAACAAATAGTACTCTTATGGAAGTTATGATGTGTCTTTACAATACATAACATCACCACCATATAAGAAATAGAGGTTTCTTCACATGTTTTCGAAGGCTCAACCAACATCTATGTCATGTTGTGACATTTGTGAGAGTAACCATTATAGTCATAAATGCCAAGAACTAATATATACGTAGGAGCAACTTTTACACTTATGGTTGGAATGATTATGCTTCAGCTGAATATTTATAGTGCCAAGCACCTCAAGTTAAAGAGCCAACTCTGGAAGAATGATGACCAAATTTATTCAAGAATCAAACATGAGGCATCAAGAAATAGAGGTTCATATACAAAACATGGTGAATTGGATTAACCAATTGGTAACGATATTATCTAACAAACTACAAGGGAGTTTGACTAGAACTACTAAAATGGACCTTATAGAAAGTGGAAGGGCAAGCAACCTTAGGAGCAAAAAATGAGCTTTAAAAAGAAGAAAATATTACAGAAAAAATAATAGAACTCCTAATTGAAATGAAAGCTAACTAAAGAAAATTCGAAGATAGATTTTCTTCACCTGAATATCTTAAGCATAATATAGAATATTATTTGAGCTTATCAACGTAACATAGTGAAGAAAAGACAAAGGTTGACTTCATAAATGGAGTGACATTCTAAGAAGAGCTTTTGAAAGAAGAAGATGAAGAAACTTCCATCTAAGAAAAGGAAGTGTACGAGTGGAAAACAACAATTAAAGAAGAAGATGATCTAGAAGCCTTTGTCTACAAGAGAAAGAAGAAGAGTGGAAAAAGGTAGTTGAGGAAACACTGGTGGAGGAACCATATAAGGAAGCTATCAAATTGGTATTCACCTTAAGTATAGAAGGTTTCCAGTTCCACTATGACAAACTGCTTGTTTTAATCAAAGATTTAGAGAGTTTTGTTATCCCTTATTTTATTAATAGTTTGTAATTGCAATGGGAATTAATACATATGAATGGAGTAATAAATTTTATAAATTATGTCATTGCTATTATCTTGAAAAATAAATTTTATAAATTATGTCCTTGCTATTATCTTTCAACATGTAGCTTGTTTATAGGCTACAAAACCCTTGTATGAAGTAACAGGTGGAAGCAATCAACTAATCACAAACCTAGGATGAGGGTTAAAGTGCATGGTACATCAAGCTAATGACATTAAATTAGCTCTATTTAGGAGACAATCCATGAATTAGGATAGGTTTTATTTTAAAATTTATGTTATATTTTCATATTAAGTATTTATTTACTTAGTTATTTTGTTATTTTTATTTTCCTTTATCTTTTTATCCCCTTTTTTCTTTATATCTTACAAAGATGTTATAATATCATATTGGATGGAACAAAATTAGAAAATCTTCTGACTCAGGAAAATATCACTTAACCTTCCCACTTATTCTATATACTTAAATTGTGTACATTTAGAATTACAACTTTAAGTGAGCGAAGGGGGTTAACAAGTTTAATGATTTTATTAAGCTTATTATAATCTTTATTATTAAATTTTATGAACTGATATCTTGACTTAATTGAAATATGTCCATCAATACTTTACTTCATTTTTGCATATTGATTTGATTTAGTATGCAAAAGGATGATAGCTAAAATAAAATTACTTTATAAGACATATTTTTAATAATCATTGAAATAATCAAGTTGAATGGAAAATTCATATTATTTACACATATATATTCATATTTTTCGTGATCTTTTGAGCCTAAGATTGAAAATTTCAAAATTTTTAAGCTCATTTATTTCTTTAACATGTGTTATCGAACATAGTTGAATAATTCTAAAACTTGCTTTTATTATACATATTGAGATCATATTTGTTAAATTAGAAGCATTGAAGTGATAAAGGCACTTAGATTCAACAATTTGTTTTAGCCTAATTTTTTGATAATTACCTTACCTTAAAATTATTCTTTAGGAGTAAACAAGTTTAGCCTTAGCCTTTTTCATCAATAGTACCCACATGTTAACTTTTATCCTATTCTTTTGAATCCCTTTTCATTGTTTCGAACCCTAAAGGTTATTTACATTACGTGCTTGTTTGAAACTTGAAAATCTTAAAAGATCCATTATTTCTTTAATTGTTTTGATTAAAAAAATGAGCATAAGAAAAGTTGTGAATAAGTATAAAGTACCAATGGAGTTGTAATAAGAGGACTTGTAGATTTGTAACCAAGTTTCATGCAATTTCTCTTTAATAAATTTCCTTCAATTCTACTCCTTTTATTATCTCAACCATACTGTACCTAAACCCCATTACAACTTGTGTAAAAACCTTTTGATTTTTGTTTCTAGTTATACATAAGAGGTGGAGATGTGATAATTTTGCAAGCCCAAGGTAAGAGTTCTACTATGCATTGATTTGATAGTTTGATACTTTTCATCGTAAACCTTTGAGTGCATTAAGTGAAATCTTGGTGAGGGTGTAAAGGTTTACGCTTTTGATTTCAATGTGATTACTATTAATATTGACTTATGAAGTTAATTTTAGGATAACTTGATTCTAATTGTATACTACTTTGATTTAATGTGACATAATGATTTATAGTAAGAATAGACCAGTTAAAATTAATGACAGATGGATAAGACTAATGAGGGATTGATGTTATAAAATTTATAATTTTGATTATGGTTTACTTGATGATAAGTAAAACTTAACTACGGGGATGTTTGATAGATGTATAATTGGCCATATTTATACCTCATATTGTTTGATATTTTACATTTTTATTGTATGTTTGTTACTTAATTTGCTCTAAGTACATTTATAGGATATAATTGCCTGCATTGACTAAAAGGAAAAGAATTTGGATGAAAACGTAGCATAAAATAAAAATTTAAAGCAAAGAAGGGAAGCACAGTCATGTATATGGTTGTTTATGTCCCTCAGGTCATGTAGATTTGTAAATTTTGTAGATTTTGGGTTATACACAGTCTAGTACATGCCCATATATCTCTCAAAAATACTAAAAATTACTATAAAAAGACGTGAGTGGAGGTAAAAGATAGGAGGAGACTTTAGGGGTGATTCAAGATGCAGAGATCATTCAAAAGAGGTGATTTTGATCTAGAGATGTGGAAAACACCAAGAAATCATCAAAAGGAGATATAGAATTATGAACTCTTTGTTTTTTTATTCATTTTTCTTTTTGTTTATGTTTGATTTCATTTTCTATCATGTGTAACTAAACATCTTTGGTGTCTAGGTGAGATGAACACTATTTTATGCTATAACATGTTTTGATTCTTTTATTTAATGTAATTAGTTTGATTGATATATTGTGATTCAATTACGTGTTTAATATATGTTCTAATAGATCAAGAATATTAGTGCATAATTTGATTTCATAGCATAGAGATTGAGAAATCTTATGAATAAATAGATCTTCCATAGTTGAAAGGACTTGATTGCAAATTTAGAGATAGGTCGATATAAATCCTCTAAATTAAGGTCAAACCTAATAGTGAAATTCACAAATTGGTAAAGTAATATTAGTATCTTTAACCTGAATAATATCGGTTGATAATTCTAAGATTAGTTATTAGTAGTCTCAAGTGAGTTACTAGCATATGATAAGAACTTTTACAGTTTAATAATTAATTAAAAATTGCGTAATAAAAGGTCAACTATTTAAGAGTTTTTAGGGGGATTTATAACTTAGACACTAATTGTTGATATTGATTATTTATAAGTGATTTTTTTCCCCTCTGCTCAATTCCTAATTTATTTTAATTCCTTAAATTTTATTTTCTTTATCAAACCCAAATTCAATTTCTTAGACTAGATAATAGAATAATCGTAATTACGAATACTTATTGTCTTCATGGGATTCGACCTGTACTTGCCTGTGCTAGCTATAGCTATACTGCGCACTTATGAATAAATTTAATATTGACTTCTAAAATTTATTCAATCATCCACCTAATAAAGTTTGTCACCTTCGTGCTTGTCCTCAAGCAACTTACTTAGGTCATAATCAACATATTCTGTTATTTTATTTTTAACGAAAATCAAATGTTATCCTTTAAATTTTGGCAAACTCAAGTATCAAGCTACTACATATATCATAATCTTTTCATCAATGCATATAAACAAAATCAAAGGTAGATATCTTTGATCAAAAGAAAGCATAAAATTAAAATGGACCTTCCTCACGATATTCACTCATATCACTTAAGTGTACAAGGGTTGTGTTTCATTCAAAGCTTCCTCTAAGAGATTACACTACCATAGGCTTGCAAATTCACCTATTTTCCACTATATAGAGTATATGCCATCATGGATCAAAAGGGCTTTTACTAAGGGTCGTAATAGGGCTTAAGTTAAGGTAAAGTAAAAAGGGCAAAGGCTACTCACAAGCATTCATAAAGCACTAAGTAACGTGGGACAATTAAAAAGAAATTCTGAGGTGTGCAAATAGAAACACAGAATTACAACTACTTATCACTATCCAATGCTACTGTTTGATCCTTTTTCTTTTTTGTTTTGTTTTATTTTTTGGTAATAATAAACATAAAAGAAGATAGTAGTAGCACAAATCAATAACAATTGAGTAGATTTACCTTTAAAACATTTCAAAATAGCATATAAAACAAAAGTCCCTAAGTCAAGGATATCAAATACTTAGTACTTCATTCAACTTGTGAAAAGGACAGGCTAAAAGATTTTTCATATTTCAATACAATGTGATTAATACGAAAATAAACAATGTCAAAGGCTCCAAGGGGGTAGCAAGGGAAAAATGACTTGGT
This sequence comes from Erythroxylum plowmanianum, assembly GCA_025531925.1. NCBI lineage: Eukaryota > Viridiplantae > Streptophyta > Magnoliopsida > Malpighiales > Erythroxylaceae > Erythroxylum > Erythroxylum plowmanianum. Next base: position 6,436 of record JANVCQ010069291.1, read on the forward strand.
GGGTCATTTAAGCTAAAGGTTAAAAATAAAGAAGGCCTTTATCATGTCTATAAAGCATGTAACTAGCAGTATCAAATAGGTTTAGAGTAAGTTTTGAAGGTAATCCATATAGGGAAGCATCGCATACAACAAAGAAAATAGATGACTATGAGATGCAGTCATATGGCTTAAGACCTCATATGTGCTTAAATGAAAATTCATCAAAACTCTATACATTGCCTCATCACTCATCATCAGTTATTGACTAAGTTTGTGCAATCAACTACTTCAATCAATCCATATGGTTCATTATCCTCTTAAGCTGCGTAATCCAAATTCATACATACAACTCAATTCTCCATCCAACTACTTTGACATAATCGTATGGTCAAATTTATAAAAAATGGGACCCAAGTTAGCTATCAAAAGAGTTGCAACCATTCAAGTGTATATCTCTCAACATCAACATCAATATCATAAACATCAACATGCATATAATCTCAATCCCCTCCACATTTAATACGAACATTTTCCCTAATGTTCAAGTAGTCAACAATCAAACACAAAGAGGGTAAAGAGGAACAAGAAACTTTCCTGAAAAAGAATTGGCCAAGAACTCTTTGCCACTGACCAAACAAACCTAAAGAAAACTTAAAACAACTCAAAGAAATGCATTAAACTAGAAAGAAACCGAAAGGAAACAATGAGAAAAAAAGAAAAAAAACTACAGTCCTACTGAAAGGTATGCACTGCGATCAAAAAGGCAAAGTGTCATGAAGAGACAGTCGCTCCTCAAAATTATCCACAAATTGGGCATATATAATTGAGCTCATTGTTCATTTACCTTGAAAGGGTTTTCATTTTATTGTTTTACCTCAAGGACCCCAAAAGGAAGGACTTAGATCACCTTGAATGGACCATACCACTTTAACTTAAGCTTCCCTAGAAAAAGACAAAGACAGGAGCTGTAGATTAATACCTTGTCACCTAGCTTAAATTCTTAGTGGAGGATCTTCTTGTCATGCCACTTCTTCACTTGCTCCTTATATAACTTCGAATTGTTATAAGCATCCAAACGGAACTCTTTAAGCTCCTAAAGGTGTATAAGTCTCTTAGCACCTGTAATAGACAAATTAAAGTTAAGAAATTTGGTAGCCCAGTATGCATGATGCTCTAACTTAACTGGAAGATGACAAGACTTACTATACACTATCCTGAATGGTGACATGCCTATGGATGTCTTATATGCTATCCTATATGCTCAAAGTGTATCATCTAGCTTTAAAGACCAGTCTTGCCTAGAAGCATTAATAGTTTTCTTTAGTATTTTCTTTAATTCCCTGTTTGAGACTTCAACTTGCCCACTAGTTTAGGGGTGGTATGGAGTAGCAACCTTATTGGTCACCATATACTTAGCTAATAATGAATCAAAAAGTTTGTTACAAAAATGCGACCTTCCATCACTAATGATAGCCCTAGGTAAGCTAAAATATGTAAGAATATGCTTCTTCAAAAACTTAACAACATCTCTAGCCTCATTTGTGGGCAATGCCTCTACTTTCACCCACTTGCTAGCATAATCAACAGCAACCAATATATATTGATTGGAGAAAGACTTGCCTTAAACATCAAAAACCTCATAAACAAGAATGTTAGTCAATGGCATATCATGTCTCCTACTTATATTCCTGACCTTTTGACACCTATCACAAGATTTGAAAAATGCAAATGAATCCCTAAAGAAGGTGGGCCAATAGAAACTACACTCTAAAACCTTATGAGTTATACTAGATGCATCATAATGTCCCCCAGCCTCTCTAAAATGACAATGATATAACACAAAGGACATTTCTACTTCAGGAATGCAGCGCCTAACAATACCATCCACACAAATCTTGTAAAGCAAAGGATCATCCTGAAGATAGTATCTTACCTCAAACAAAATCTTTTTCTTTTGAGCATATGAAAAATAAGGGGGATAGATATTACCAGCAAGGTAGTTTATATAGTCTGCAAACCAAGGAGTGATTGTCATCACCATCAAATGCTTGTCAAGAAAAGTCTCTTGAATGTCCTTCTTTGTTGCACTCTCTATGACAGCTTCATTTAACCTTGACAAGTAATTAGCTACAAAATTCTCAGCTCCCTTTTTATCCCTCAACTCAATGTCAAACTCCTGCAAAAGTAACACTCAACGAATTAGTATTGGTTTAGCGTCGGGTTTTGTCATCAAGTATTTCAAGGCTATATGGTCAGTATACATAATCACTTTAGACAAAACCAAATATAAATGAAACTTGCCAAAAATGAACAAAATCGCTAACATCTCTTTTTTGGTGGTGGTGTAATGGTGTTGTGCACTGTTCAGTTTCCTACTTGCATAAAAAATGGGATGAAAGGTCTTACATCATCTTTGGCCTAAAACAGCACCTACTGCATAATCACTTGCATCACATATTAATTCAGAAGGAAAAGACCAGTTAGGAGATATAAGAATAGGTGTAGTCACAAGCATATCCTTTAACACTTGAAAAGATGTCAAACATTTATCTTCAAAAGCAAACATATCATCTTTTTCAAGCAATTCAGTCAAAGGTCTAGCAATCTTAGAAAAATCCTTAATGAATCTACGGTAAAAACCAGCATGATCTAAAAAACTTCTAATGGATCTAACATTGTTTGGTGGTGGAAGTTTCTTAATGACATCAATTTTTGCTGGGACTATCTCTATACCCTTGCTAGAAATCTTGTGACCTAAAACAATGCACTCCTTTACCATGAAATGACATTTTTCCCAATTAAGCACTAAATGGGTCTTTTCACACCTAATTAGGACTTTCTCTAAGTTATCCAAGCATGCATCAAATAAAGTACCAAACACAAAGAAGTCATCCATAAAAATTTCAACGCAAAATTTAAGTATGTCATAAAAAATAGCATTTATGCATCTTTGAAATGTAGTTGGAGCATTGCATAACAAAAATGGCATGCATCTATATGCAAAACTACCATAAGGACATGTAAAAGTTGTTTTCTCCTAATCTTTTGGGGCTATCGAAATTTGCAAATATCCACTAAATCTATCTAAGGCACAATAGAAGTCATGTCTAGCTAATTTCTCAATCATTTGATCAACAAAAGGTAAAGAAAAATGATCTTTCCTGGTGGCATCATTTAACTTCTTATAATCTATGCACATTCTCCACCTAGTTACCTTCTTAATGACTATTAATTCATTTTTCTCATTTTCAACCACAGTGGTGCTTTTTTTCTTTGACATCACCTACACAGGACTAACCCAACTAGAATTAAAAATGGGGTAGATAATATCTGCATCTAGAAGATTTACTATCTCATCTTTCACTACCTCCTTCATATGTGGGTTAAGTCTCCTTAGGGATTGCACTATCGCCTTGCCTCCATCCTCTATGAAAATGTGGTATGTGCAAAAGGAAGGGTTTATACCCTTGATATCTGTAATAAACCACCTAATAGCCTTCTTGTAGTCCCGCAGTACCCTCAACAACAACTCCTCTATGGCACCAGACAAATAAGAAGAAATGATAATTGGTAAGTGCTCAGGTAGGTTAAGATAAATGTACTTCAAATGACTCAGAAGAGG
>JANVCQ010069302.1:0-10035 GCA_025531925.1 Erythroxylum plowmanianum
ACACTCATTTCTTTTCAATGATAATTTCTAAGTTCCACTTAAAAATCGGGGTCCAACAGATACAGAGAGAGTGAATATATACATGAGAACGAAGCAACAAATCTTTACAGAGAGAGAAAAGATGTTAACAGAAAATGAAATAACAGAATCTGGTATATCAAATTATACTGAGTCTAGAGGATTCTTAACATTAATGAGTTCATCATGTCTGCCAGTTTGAAATAGCTTACCAGTAGGCTTCCATTGCTTGTGTGTTGTAGTAATTTTCCAAAGGTATCAAACAGGTATCTCAATATGTTTAAGGTCTCCATCTTCATCGAGCTTTCAAAAAGGTAGCTTATCGTCTTTACTCACTTCAATACAAATTTTGACATAATAGATCCTCTCCATGTTAGCCGTCCGTGAATCCATACAAATAGGTTTTCCTAATGAACTTGCTAAGTAGCTAAGACCTTCAATTGTCCAGAATTTAAGAGGAATGCTACGGAATTGAGCCCAGATGGGAAAAACATCAATGCTACCCCTATCACAATTCAAACCAAGTCTCCATTTCTTCAAGAACATTGGCTATCCCCCAACATGCTAAGGACCATATTCAATGATTTCAATCAAATTCTCTTCAGATGAAAATTTAAAGATAATGTTCCCATCTTCCCTCAATATGGTCTTCTCCAGACCCTTCTGTCCCCTACGTGCATTTGCCCAAGCTCTCACCACTAGAAACATTGGACGTTTGCTTTAGAAATAGCCCACCAAAGATGATGACCATGCCATTGCTCCAACTTGCAACAATTCCATCCTTCAACATATTAGGATAATGTTTAAGATTACCTTTATCATGTTGAATGTTCAGCTTATCCTTTGAAGCTCCTTGGATCTGAGTAGATTCTTGACAAATGCCTTCTGCTTCTGATGTTGGGGAATCACTAGCTATATCCTTAAAAGTTATAGATAAGGTTGGATATTTAATCAAGTTCAAGGGTAGGGATTCTCCTTTGGCACCTCCTTTGTCGAGGCGTCCCAATGCCTACCCTACATGGAGAAAACTTCAGTAGAAGGTTGATAAATAGTGTCCGAAGGTAGAGGCAAGTGATATTTTCCAAAAAAAAGAAGGAAAGGGAGGGTAGGGCCGTAAATTCCTTAGAAAGAGGCCTTATTTGCGTGAATGAGTTATTTTGGATTTATCAAGTGATAAGATGAGATTTTTTAATTGTATTGCTTTTTTTGGGGTGTTGAAAATTGTAGTTGGTGGTGATCTAAGTGATATTAAGAGTCCTCTTCACCTTAAAAAAAGAATATAGGGGTTCCTTTTTACTGAAAAAGATTGTACAAAGGATTTTTTTGTCTTTAAGAAGAATTATATTAGAATTTTAAAAAGAGTCTTAAGAGTGGACGTAGGCAAGGATTGTTAGCTGAACTACTATAAATCAATTTGCATTCTCTCCTCCTTATCCTCTTTAAATTATTTTTCAATTTTTGTAATTTATATTAATTAAGTTCTTCATTTATATTTGTATTGATTTTTTAATTAAGTATATTAGTTAGAAAAATTGTTGAATTTTGTAAACATCCAATTCACCCCTTTTTTTGGGTACCAACAGGGACTAACACACACAAATGTTGAATCTTGAAAAGATATTTTAAGCAACATTAACTACAAGTTTAACACAAAAGTTCTTCCAGACGAGTCAATCAAGAGGTTTTTAAATTTATTTAAAGTATAGTTTGAGAAAATTCTGAAGTAAATCACTTGTTAATATAGAAATCCAATATAATATGTAAACTACACAAAAAGAGGGGTTAAATTGTGTAATCTTTTTAAAAATATCAATCTTTTGAGACTTCTTGAATTTCTTTACAAAATTCAAATGATCACTAAACACTTTGCTAAAGTTGATAAGCAATATAATTGCAAGTAATATTATCTACTTGTCTAATACAAGAAAATTAAAGATAAGGGTTAGAGAATAGACACTGCAATTTTATACTGATTCATCGCAAACCTTAGGCCACGTCCAGTCCCTAGAGTATTTCTGAGATTTCACTATACTCTTTCAACTTTACAAGTATTCTTTCATATGTAGAGCCTCTTCAGATCTCTCTCACAAAGTATTCTTTATGAGCTGTATTAGCCTCTCTAGGCTCTAGCGTTCCTTTCTCTCTCTAGAAAAGTATTTTTGAGCTTTCACGTTATAGATATGTTTGCTCACTTTTTTTTTCAATCTAAATACATAATTTTTTCTAATATAAAAAACATTCACGATTAATTCTCTATATGTTTCTCTGTATGTATTCGTATGTATATATATAGTTTTCGACTCGAACTAATATTTATAGCCTAAGTCTCTAACCATCTTCTTGATAACTGCTTCTTGAATCTTCTAGAAACAGTAATTAGTTGTGTCCTGTAATTAATTCCAACTAATTAACTGACTGATGTTCTAGCATATCTTCCTTTTGTATCATTTGGAATAACTCTTCTTCTATTACTAAATTTCATTTATTATTCCTCTTCGTCTTATGATGCTCTTCGTCTTATGATGCGCTTCGTCTTATATATCATTGCTTCGTCTTATGTAGCGTTGCTTCGTCTTATGCTTCGTTTCGTCTTATGTAGCATTGCTTCGTCTTATGCTTCGCTTTGTCTTACATTGCAATTTTGTCTTATATTGCGATTTCATCTTATGTTGCGACTTCGTCTTATATTACGACTTTGTCTCATGTTGCAACTTCATCTCATGCTATCGCGCTTTGTCTTATGTTGCTTTAAATGTTACTTGTATTTATCTGCACACTTAACAAATTCAACAAAACAGTTCATACATTTCTAAGATTATTGTTATTTGATTGTCATTAAATTTAATAGAAGTGAAGTCCTCTTGACTTAACAATCTCCCCCTTTTTGATGATAACAAATAATCATAATTTTAGAAGGTAAAATGAGCTTTATAGACTATTAGTTTTTAGACGAATAATAAACCAAAGAAAAAAATATAAGAAAAGAATTGCATACAAGACACATACAATGCTTTCTATCTATTCTTTTTGTTCTCCTATATATCTCCTTCTCCTTCTCCTTCTCCCCTTATTTGTTATTAATAAAAAAATTTCTCATTGTAGACGCTTCAGAACTTAGAATGAACTTCCTCAATTTATTTTGCTAATGCTTTTTGAGCTTTCCTCTGATTGTGACTTGCTTTCGTCCAATTTATGAAATGTTTCAAGAACTCCAGATTAACAGTAGGATCTTGGTGTATTTCACTAAGTGGAGGAAGATTGTCAACAGTAGATGGTTCTGAAGGTAAAACATCTAACTCTATAATTTTGATAGAGGGTAGACTGAAGGGTTGTTTTTCTTCTGGGAGATCAAGATCATCAGGTCTAGGTAGTTTCAGAATTGGTTGTCCAAGAAGATGTAAACCCATCCTTGATTGAAGATATGAAACCTAAAGGTCTGAAATGCATGACCAAATGCACAAAGATTTCTAAATTGAAATTGATACCTTCAACGATGATACTTCAGTACTATCCTTCTTGCACTTTCCCAACTACCATAAAGTTTCCCTCTGTAATTGAAACTCCAAATTTACTTCCTGATGCTTTTGAAATGTGGAGTGAAACATAGATACCTCCAAGTTGAGCTGCATTGCATTCATCATCTATCACAGCTACTTGAATCAGCTCTTCTATAAGATCACCTTTATTTCCCTCAGGAAACATCATGTTTTTCCCTTTTTCTTTATTTCTCACAAGGGTTGAGCATATTGGTTGTACATCTGGTATAATTTTTATCAAAGTTCTGCTCGTAATTGGATATATTGTATACCGATCCTTTGACATCTTCAATGAATATGATTTTGCCTTCTCATCTCGCAGAATACCATTATCTTCATTCTTCATAGCTTAGAAGATGTATCGTTTGATCATTAATCGGTATTGGTTCGACTAGTACCTTGACTAACATCATTGAAGGTTCTCTGATAATAATTGAGCTTCTGCTTCGAATAGGTATTGGTTCTTCTATAATCTTCATTCTCAAATCCTTTTTATTAAATGGTTGAGCAGGATTATAAAATTCCAATTGATGTTCAAATGTTTTTGTGTAGCACCCTACTCCCGCAAGATGCGTACCTGACATCCTGAGGGATATCCGAGTTCGTGCTCTGCGAGGGTGGTGTATTAAAACACTCAATCAGTTAAAACTCAATATAAATTTTTTTTGAAACATCAACATAAGTGGAAATCAATATTCAAACCGAGCCCGTTTTATTTCATAACATTTCCATGTGTAACATTGCAATCATTACACAAATCATCGAAATTTCACTTTCCACTTGGGCCCATTACAAATGTAAAACACTTGTAAACGTGATATCATTACACTTCAAAATCATTTACTAACATTTCCAATTTGGAAAGTTGGTACAAAACAAAATGATGTACATATTCATAATACAATCATCACTGAAAGCACAATTTGATATAAAAATAAGAAATAAGAATGCAGACGCAAACTGATCCCAACCTCTATCCTTCACTTGAATGCTGTATGTATACTCCCGTTGGTCTAACAGGGTATTCTTCTATTCCTGAAAAATATTTGCAAATTTTGAGTGAATTTTGCAAACCCAATGAGTGACCATCATCGATGGCTCACCCAATCATGTAACACATAATTCACATCATTACACATTTCACATTTCACACTTCACATTCAATACGATTTAATGACTCATATTATGCATATGCAATGTACATGAGACCCACTTTTCATTTGTTACTCTGTTGTGACCGAGTGCCTAAACTGTCCTATATAGGGCTCATTGATAACTATCCCATATATAGCTCATTGATAACTATCCCATATAGGGCTCATTAAACATTTAGCCTGAGGCTCTAAATCACTTTTGAGCTCGAGGCTCTTTTTCACTCGTTGAGCTTCAAGCTCTGATGGGTGGCTACTCTGATCTCAGCTGCCATTATATTTCATGCATTCATGAAATGAAATGCATCAATTACATTTGCATATTCCTATTCATTCACATTCACATACAATGAGCACTTCATTATTTCTTTCATACAACACATTCATCGGACCTCTTGTTCAGAAACTAACACAGTCAAACACTTTCACATAATCATTCAGAAATCAATCGATATCAAAAAGTTAAACAAAGCAAACAGTGGAATGAGACCATCTAGGTCACCTCACAGTACGCTCCAGATTAGCACTAACTTCAAGATCTAAAAACATTTGAATGCAGACGTTCATCCTACACATCAAAAATTATGCAATACACATAATGCACACACATTAATAATTGCACAATTATAAGTATTCATTTATGCACAAGTGTGCATATAGATTATGTACAATGCATGTTCATGACAATCCTGGGCATTTATCCATTAATTTCATCACTAAGTCATTCTCATATCAAAATTCATCTAAGTATAATTTATACTTAGGTTTATGCCTCACTAAAACCATTAAAATCACATTTCATTTCTCATTAAATTACTTCAGATTTTTCCATGAGATGCTTTCGGTCTACTATTCACGTTCAATCAGAAAGTGAAATTGATAAACTTTGGTCATACTCTCTTCTATAAATTTGTTTCTCTATGTCTTATGTTTCTATTGACACAAAAATCACTCAATTTGCCTCAATAATGTGAAAGTTATACCACAAACATCTTTGGAATGTTCTTATACTGAGACAGTGCCCTGCATTCAACTTCCATCCAAAATTTTAAATTATTAAAGACCGATTTAGAATTCGATATCTTCATAAAATTTGTATCCCCGTGTCTTTAGTTTATGTAAAATAAAAAATAAGTCCATTTGGATAACTATAGAAGAATATATTCCTAAAATACTGAACCATGTTCAGTGAAGGAAAAGTTTGTCGTGGCGAACTTTTGGAACTCCTCTAGAAAAGCATTTTGGTAAAATTTTCACATGTTCATCGTGGCAAACTATACCCGAAAGAAATCCTGCTAGTTTTCAAGTTCGCCGCGGTGAACTTCCACAAAAGCTCATGCAGTTCTTCCTAATTTCCAGATTTTTCACATCAAACACTTACACCTAACTTATATTATACAAAGATCATCCTTTCTACTTCATTTACTCTTCATTCTCTACTCTAATTCAACTCAATAACATTGAAACATCAATTCTTAATCCATTATTTGATCATTAGCTAAAAAACAGAACATCAAACATAGTCATCATACATAAAACACCATCATATGCCATTTAACCTCTAACAATCATCACGAATGCTTCAATTAACCAAGCCCATAATGATTAAAGCCTAACTTACTTGTTTAGCTCCAAAGCTCCTTCAAATCACCGTGAACCCTAGCTCCTTCAACATACATGATCATCTACATTTAAGGGTGAAAGAGGTTGGGTTTTTCTCAACATAAAGTAGATGACAAAGTGAAGGATGATACAAAACTCAATATTGATGGGTGGGTTATGAGAGCATTAAGAATGAAGGAGAGAAAGATGAAAACAAAAATCAAAGAAGATGAAGAAGAGAAGCATGTATCGTGAATGGGCAATGAAAGACCATGAAATGGTCTTTAATTTGGTCAATTTCATGGGTGGATGCCACTTGTCGTCTTTTTGTGGTCTTCAATTGGCTCTTTTAAAGAGCTAGTCCATTTGTCTTCAATTTTCAACCTAATTTTTTCCTAATTTTCAATGACAATTGTCATTAAATCCCAATGTCATATATCAAAATTTCCTTTGTCATTTGACAGTAAATTCTAATACCATTTATCATTGTTTTGTCACTTGGCAATTTTCCTAGTCCAAAAATTGTCCCAATTCTTTTCAAAAAATTTCCCCAAAACTCCAAAAATCCTAAATCAAGAATTCTAATCTCCAAATCAAATTTTCAGTACAATCAAATCACAATTTCCAAATAAAAACCACATTTACTAACAATTATACCCGAGAATGTCAATGAATGCATGTATAGTCATTTTGATGTGTGCAAAATTCACTATTCACATATATGTGCATATCATGAAATGCATGAGCATGAAATGTGTTTCCAAATTTCTCCATAATCTCTCACATTTACAATTTTAGCCTTAAGGTGGGTAACGGGATGTTACAACTCTCCCCTCCTTAAAAGAAATTTCGTCCTCGAAATTAATATCTGATAGATCAATAAGGTAGGCGTAATCTTTCTTTATATGCTCCTCCGTTTCCTATGTAAACTCATTACTTGAATACTTTCACCCAATTGACCACAATTGATAGACTCACTAGGTCTTTCAATCACTTGTTCAAATATCACACTGTCTTAATTATTTCCTTAATGAGTTTCAAATTACTCAAAAATTTTCACCTCTAGTTTCAATAACACTTATGCCGAATCATATAATGATATTTCCTAAACATATCCATGTAACACTATGTGAATTCAAAACATCTTTTACCGGTGATACTAACTCATAAATCCATGATCCTATTCTCACAATAGCTTCATATGGACCAATTTATTTCGGGCTTAGTTTCCCCCATTTTCCTAACCTGTTCACACCTTTATCTCCATCGAAGCAGACCTTGGCAAGGTGACACTCTCAGAAGTATTTCATCTTTCGCTTACTGTTTTACATCCCTTTAGTGTCAATACACTCAACTCTTATGTCTATCTCACGAAATTCTATAACCTCGATATTTATCCACTTAACTCATTCATCTTTCTTGAATTATTTAATTTCTATTACATATTCATTTCATATACTAACAGTGTCTCGAATCAATTCTGGCCTTTAACCATTTTTAAATCCTCTTCATTTTAATGTAACGACGAACAACTCTTTTTGTCGTATAATACCTCGTACAGTATCCTAACGATATCACTATGATAGTGATTGATATGCTTAAATTCAATTAAAACCATACATTAACCTCATGATCCTATAAACTCCAAAATATAAGTTTTCAAGCATATCCCCAATAGTTAAGATTGTTGACAATTCAAACACTCGGTCACTTGTTTCTACATCCTTAACAGTTAAATACTATTTCGGCATATTCCTACTAGGATGTTTAGCTTAGGTTGTTACTTGTGCTTTCTCTAGTAATCTCTTCATTCAATTATCTTTATCAGGTATACATTCTTTTTGATTCAGTCACCAAGTAGCATTTTCCAAATCAAACTCAAATTTAGATTCATTTTTGACTCCTCAATAATATCCACAATTTCTGAATTCTCTATTTAGGCTTTGCTAACCTTTTCACGTGAAATTGATCTTAAATTCAATAGCTAAAAGTACTGTGATTTGCCCAACATTCATCTCAACATTGTATGCTTTTCAATGCACTTGGCTTTGTAACCTCAATACCTGAATTTGTGTTACACCATTATTGAATTTTCTGTTCAATGCATCAATTTACAACACTAGCTTTATAGAGAAATACTCATTTGCTTATTCAAAATCTTTTAGTAACTCTATTCATGGTCTCAACCTTATATTCGGTTCTTTCAAACTCCATACTTACCTCAAACTTTAATGATCTCTCTATTTATATATAGATTCAAAATGTTTCACTGTATGTATAATGTCTCTAGACTTTCAAAGTAGTCACTATAACAGCAAGTTATAAATCTTGTATCAAATAAGCAGCTCATAAGACTTTAATTGTCTCAATGCATATGAAATCACTTTATTATGCTACATTAGATTTCATCCTATTCTCTAATGTGAAACATCATTGTATACTACATAATCTCAAATTCCAAATGATATTATTATCATTGATGTTATAATCCCTCAAAAATTCTCTTTACATTCATTACTGATACGGTTTTCACATTTTTCCTCAAACATTTTAATCACGGGATAAGATCAGTAAGAACCCCTTTATAGTCTTTGGTAGTATCCAACATATAGCTAGTTCTAAAGAACTCCAATTCTGTATTCTTTATAGTTTCTTAGTTCTTCATTTCCTCTATTTCCTTGGGTCTCTCAATACACCATTTTCAGATACTCTAAGATCCAACATTTTATTTAATCAAGTAAAAGTCCACTCCTATTGAACTCGACATAAATATTTTTACCTTCATGATAAGTAAGATTTATCCTTAAGTTTCACAAATATGCTCTTTGTTTTTCAAATAGGCTCGATATATCATTTATACTCATAGTTACTATTTGATCCAGTTTTACTTGGATCACTGTAATTTTCAATACTATAATACTATTGGGGCATTGTTAACTTCAACCGATATAATCCAAAACTCTTTGTGCCCATGATTTGTTTTCGTAATTTTTTAAGAATCTAATTCCTCAATGAAGTAGTATTATCTCATGTTATTTTCGATTTCCCAATTGACTTCTTTTCTCGAATGATTTTATCAATTCATTTGATTTTTTCTGATTTTCGTAGTAATTTATTCTAACGCCTGCTCATTCGTTCTAGTTTCTCCCCACATTTCGATTTAATTGCAAAATTAACTTCCTGTGTTGGTAACCCATTTATCATATCTGATTTGTATCTCTTATACTTAATGTCACCTCAGTTTCAAGAATCCATTCACCCAGTTGGATACTTTACATCAACAAAAATGCATACACTCTCAGTAGCATATTCAACATCGTATCCTTGAGTCTTCGTTAGGATTAGAACTCCAATATTCACCTTTGATTCATTACAGATTCGTTTCTGATTTGTTTCTTCATTGATCATTCTTAAAGTAAACTATCTGATCTCCTTAACCTAATTTAGTAAAATTCTTCTTCTTCAAATGAAGACTTCTTGCTACAATCATCTATATTGTTCATGTAACCTTTATCAATCCACTGTTATCATTATTGCTATCAGACATTCTTAGAAATCTCTAGAAGATTAATTTCTGTCATAACTTATATGATAACAATATCCTTTCTGATAAGACTTAGTAAAGCATCAAGCAATTCATTTACTCTTATTCTTTGGTATATATCATCAAGATCATTCCATCTTTTCCAGAGATGTCTTTTAAGACAATTCACCAATTAATAACCTAT
>JANVCQ010069339.1:0-10034 GCA_025531925.1 Erythroxylum plowmanianum
TATAAGTTTTCGAAAAATCAAGAAGAGAAATGATTTGCAAATTCATTGTTTTCAAATAATTCGATAAATAGCTACAATTGTAAACTTCTTTGTTTATAAATGATTTTGATAAATTGCTACGATTTTCACATTTCCTTGTGTTTGAATGATTGAGATTTTGATATGTGAATTTGTGTCACATTGTGACATTCTGAATGAAGTTGTGTTTGAATAGGGCATGATTATGAAAATTGAGTTTTCGAAATGTGCCTTTGGGCAATCAATTTTCAAGTGTGAAAATATATTATGTGGGTTTGGTTAGGTCCCATAAGATATCAAGTGCACTTATCAAGACTTCTCCTACCTGCCCGTTAGTGGCATTGGAACTCCGTTAAGGACTCCCATAAGTTCACGACTACACTAGATCACCATGCGGGAAGGTGTAGTACATTCTGTTCACGGCTGCACAAGATCGCTATGCGAGAATATGTAGTACGTTCTATTTCTGGACCGAGCCAAACCAATTTCTGATGTGTTACGTGCTTATGTTGTGTTATAAGTTTGATGCATCCATGATTTGAAATCGTTTGTGAATTTTTGAAAAATTGAGATTTTGGAGAAATAAGCTTTTGATGTTTCAACCGTGAAATTTCAAGAAATGACAATAAGTTTTGGAAAATGATTTTTGTTTATTTTTTGGTTATAAACATGTTATCCACGAGCTGTAAAGCTCACCCCCTTTCATCCCCATCTCCAGGTATCAAGAAGGAGATCGGATGAAAGAAAGTCAAGACATCCGTTTGTTATGTATATGATTGGTTTTTAAGTTAATTTGTTGTAAGATTTAGATCTTAGACATGTTGAAAATTTTGGGACTTTTATATCCTGTGTATTTTGGAGTTGTATCTTTGTATTTGGATTCGGATTCTGAGATTGATGTTGTATTGTGGCTTGAAAATGCCATTAAAGTTTGTGATGCATTATTTTGGAATGTGAATAATGAGTTATGGATTTTGCGTATGGATTTGGGATATACATTTGTGTATGGATATGGCATATATAATATGATTTGATTGGGTTGGGATTCCGGACAGGAGGTCCGATGAATTGTGATGGTTGATCTGAAATATTGAAGTGCTTATTGTGTATGAATTATGGGTATATTGATATGTGTATAAGGTGCCTAATGGCAAAAGAAAAATAAGATTTTGATTAGATGATGAGATATGAATGATTATGAAGAAGAAAATGAAACGAGGTTTGAGTGTGAATGACTTCAATTGGATATGTGAGATACTTTATGAAAAAAAAAATTTTATACCGCTTTGAATTGTTTTAGACCAAGTGTCTCTATAGTTTTCCAACATTGAACGTTTGTTTAGTTTAAAAAATTTGCGTTCTCGGATGTCAGAATTTGACCTTAAGTTTGATTACAGCCTTTTGATTCTTTTAGTTCCGCATGCGCTTCCGATTCCTTCGCTTTTTGATCCGATTTGATTTCTTTGGATTTCGCTCACTTTGACTTTCGCTTTTGATTACGTCCGTTTATTTGTCTTGCCGCTTGGCCCACTTTCGCTTTATGACCCGTTCTTTCGTTTTCGCCACGTTGTTGTTCGTAAATGTTTCCGTATAAGAGTTGGGTTTCGAAAATAGGGCAAAAATAGGGCCCAATAATGGAGGAGTAATCTTTTGAATAGTCGTAGAATATTCAGAGGCTATTCAAATTCAATTGTCATTGGCATATCATTAGCTTAAGATATAAATTGGTGAATTGTCGGAGATAAATCTTTGGGTTAAATGGGATGACTTTGATGATATACACCTAAGCATGTGCGACAGTAATTATGTTTACTATTTCATTGAGTTTTGGTAATTAGAACATTATGACCTTGTAAGAAGGATAGAAATTGGTCTTCCTGAGGTATTAAGGATGGCTGATAATGTGATGATGATAACAATTGATTGATAAACATTACATGAACAGTATAGATGATAGTAGCAAGAAATCTCCTTTTAGGGAAGAATTTCATTGAATTAGGTTAAGCAGATTAGACAGTTTATATTTAATGAAAGAACAAACTGGAAATGAATATGTAATGATTCAAAAGCAAATATTGGAGTCATACCCCTAGCAGAGACTTAAGCATAAAAGGTATAATGTACTATTGAGAATGTATGTATTTTTGTTTGATGTTAGGTATCCAACTATGTGAGTGGATTCCTGAATTCAAGGAGACATTAATTACTAATATGAGGAGTATATAGGTCCATGTTATATGCTGTGTAAATATATTCGGTAGACACAAATTTTACCCTATGAATGTATTACAAACACTAGACGTTAAGATTGAAAATAAATTGAAATGTGTGAAGAAATTAGTATGAATGAGCAGACAGTAGAATAATTCAATATGAAATCAGAGGAAATCGAATGAATTGAGAAAATCATTCGAGAAAGGAAGTTAATTGGGAAATTGAAAATAATATGAGACAATATTATCTCATTGAGGAATTAGTTATTTATGAAAATATGAGATCTAATCATGGGCATATAGAGCTTTGGAAATATTTGTTCAAGTTAACAAATGGCTCGACAGTACTATGGTATTAAAGATTAGAGCGATCCAAAAAAAATTTGATGATATAATTCAAAAAGTTGAAAAGAATAGTTTGAATACCTGAAGAAAAACATGTAAATCATATGAGCAATGAAAGTAAAGAGAATTTTAGATGAATTATAACACCGATATTAATTACATCGTCGGGATTTGAAGATTTTATATTATACAATGATGTTGTATAAGAGATTTGGATAAAATCCAATGCAGTATAATAAAGTGATTTAATATGTATGGAGATAACTAAAGTCCTATGAGTTGATTATTCGATACATGATTTAGAACTACTATGGTAGTGATTGCTTTAAAAGTTTGGAGATAGTATATGTAGAGGAACATCTTGGATATATATATACATATACAGATCATTAAAGTTTAAGGTAATTATTGAGTTGAGAGAATTGAATATGAGAATGAGACAATTGATATAAGTACCGAAAGACTATGATTGTATAAATGAGAATTTCCTAATAAAGTTAGTGTTGTATCTAATGCATTAAGCAGAAATCCCAATAGTAGTGAAGCATTAATTCAGATATTAAGGTTATCAGATTTAGTGCAAAAAAGGAGCATAAAATGTGGAGTTGAATTTTGGGCAAATGAAAGTTCTATTTGCTATAGAATTGAAGATCAACTTCACATGAAAGGATTAACCAAGCCAAAATTGAGGATTTAGAAATTGTGAATCTTACTAAAAAATTGAAAGTGAATATGAATTTTGAGTTCGAATAGGAAAAATGATACTTTCGGATTGAAGTAAGAAGTATGTGTAATCAATAAAGGTGATAGAGCAAAGAGATTGTTGGAAAAGTACAAATGATAACATAGGTTATCCATCCTATTAGGAATACGCCGAAACATCATTTAGTAGCTAAAAATGTAGAATCAAGTGATTAAATGTTTGAATTGCCGACGGTCTTAACTGTTAGAGATATGCTTAAGGCCTATAGTTTAGAGTTCATAGGAATATGAGATCAATGTATAGTTCTATTTGACTTTAAGAATCACAAGCATTATCATATTGATTTCATTAGAATACTGTATAAGGAGTTAGATGACAAAAAGAATCATTTGCTCTTGCATTGTGATGATTAAGGCCTAAAAATGGTTGAAGGCCAGAATTGATTGGAGAGGTTATTGATAAGTGAAATCGATTAGTATTAGAAATTAAGTGATTTAAGAAAGATGAATAAATTAGGTGGATCCATGCCAAAGGCATGGAATACAGTGAGATAGACATAAGAGTTAAATGTAATGATACTAAAGAGATGTGAACTATGAAGGAAAAGATTATATATTTTTGAGAGTATCGCCTTCCCAAAGTGTTCTTAGATTGAATACAAGATATGCTCAGATTAGGATAAAGAATCAACTAAGCTTGAATTGTATTGGTCCATATGAAGTTATTAAGAACTAGACCATTGACTTATGAGTTAGTATTACTAATAAAGATGTCTTATATTCATAATGTGTTATATGCAATTGTGCTAAGAAATACATATGATCTGATATTGGTGTTATCGACGTAGGAAGTGGAAAAATTATGAGTAATCTGAAATATATTGAGGGAACAGTTAAGATAGTGTGATATCTAAATAAGTTATTGAAGGATTGATTGAATCCATTAACTAGGGTCATTTGGAAGAAATTATATAAGTGATGAAGTTAAATGGAAAACGGAGGAGCACAAGAGGAAGCATACCCCTGCCTCTTGATCAGTCAGATAAGAATTTCGAGGATGAAATTCTTTTAAGAGGGGAAAAAATGTTGGCCCCAAATTTTTTTCTTAATGAATAAGTATGATTTAAATTAATTTTGAGGTCTTTATGGAATTTTGTGGAGTTAATTATTATGTTAATGTTAGAAAGATTATATGATATAGGTTAATTGAATTAAAGTGTTAAGGTAGTAAGATTGTATAAGGGTGTTTTTGGTAGTCCACTTAAGCATTTAAGTTACAAGGCTTTTAAGGAAGGGTAAAAGGGACTTTGCACACTTAATAAGGGTTATTATAGGAAAAAGAATATGTTGCCTTTCTTGTTAAGAAGGAAAAAACATGGATTGAAGGGAGAGAAGAGTAAAAAATGAAAATAAGAGAGAAGAAGGATAGGTTTCAGTTTTAAGAGAAAGGAAGGAGGAAAAAGTTAAGATTTCATCATTTCTTGGTTTTCAAGAGAGATTTTGAAGTTATTCAAGAAGAGAAAAAGGTAGAGGAAGAGAAGAGCTTTTATTAGAGACAAGAAACTCTTCATTTGGTGAAGACTCAAGGTAAGCTCATTCTTAATCTTTTGGATTTTTGAAAAGGTTTTAGTTCTTGAAGATTAAGAATTTCATGGGTTTAAGCTTTTTAGGATCAATTTTATGTCACGAACCAATACCACATCAGGTCTATAACAACCGTCGCATAACCGGGCTAAGGACACTCACGATATCCTTAATCCGACTATGCAAGGCTAGCTGAATATCTATTCTTTTCTCTTTTTTTAAAAAATTCGGGTAGCACAACGACTATGTTTTAAAGATCCCAAAAAGATGCAAATAATTTCAAACATACTTCTATATTCACATCCAACCACAACTTCAGAACTTTAAAATCCACTCAAGGCAATTTTAATAACAGTATCAAAAAATTTATACATAAAGTCATTTATAAAACACAAGGCAATCAAAGTTAACTTACAAAATCATAAAGTGTATCTACATAAACATAGTTCATAAGCCACTATACCATAAAAGTACAAAATAGGAAACTATCCACATGCGGTAATACCCAAAAAATGTCAAAAGATCGCACGATCCACTCAAAGCTTCAAACTCACTAAATTAACCCAGATGATTGGAAAGCGGAGGGGGGTGAGTACACTAGGTACTCAGTGAGCAAGAAAAACATATATCACAAATAGAATTCAATTTGTACCAAGATGGTGTAGATAACTTATAAAGTGAACATATATCACATAGAAAACACATAGGCCCAGCCTATGACTCAGTATATACTGGTTAGGAACCATATAGGCCTACCCTATTAACTCACTCATCCGGTAAACATAGGTTTCAGTTCCAATACACAAAAGTATAAAAACATCATATGTATAAATCAAATATCAATAGGAAAACTAATATCAGGATAAGTCAAAACAAACATGTGTGACACCACTAGTTGGCCAAACTAATGTGCACACCCACCGATACTCAGTGTTGGCTCGACTTTCATCCGTGGTGAGTCTGGACTACAGTTGACAAGAGCATCATGACACTAGGTGATGAATTCATCGGTGTCCAAACCCTATGTGTGGAATCACCTACAATTGTCGTAGAAAAGTGTCGATACAGTGACTCAACTTTAATGTACCATCATCAAGGGTACGGAGGTCGCTTAATCAGTTATGCCTAGCACACGATTGGCCAGTCGTTTTCTTACCAATCATAAAACAAATCATATACAAAAATTAAATACAAAAATCAAGTAAGGCATCATATTTTTATTTATCAATCCAACTGATAAAATGAAACTGTACCATGGCTCTAAGCCAAAAGAGAATAAATACATGCAGAATACATGACTCGATTATGCTTATGTAAATTCCAAAACATTATTTCATGCAATAAAAGTTATCTTTTACAATCCAAGTGCAAAGTTATTAAAAAATGTAGTTTCGTAAAATAAAGCATTATTTTTTGTACTTTAAACTCATATTTGTTAAAGACAATAACATTTCTCAAAATAAATAATAAAAATATCAGCTTTAAAAACCATGTTGAAACATTATTTCATACAATAAAAGTTATCTTTTAGACTTTAAATGGATAGTTGTTCAAAACAATGATGTTTATTAAATACTAAACATATTTGTATCCATTTGAAATTCAATTCTACCATACGTTACCTAAGTTCAAAATTCACATACCAGTAATCGTACTTGTCTTATGATGTTCTAATTCTATTTGAGAAATACTGTTTTTCCAACTCACCTCAAAGAAGATATACTCTTTTTTAACTTCAACATTCCTCAGTACAAGTTCCCTAATTCATGGCTCCCGAGCCTTTATACATAAAAAGACATACAATGAAGTTACTACTTAAACATAAATTTCATATTTATACACCATCACATTAGCTTCTCTTTTGCATTTTCTAAGGCATTTAATGCCTTTAATCCAAACTTACTCATTTTATAACATAATTAAGCACATCTTTATCTAAGCATATTAGGCCATTATTCATAAATCTAAGCAACAATTCAAGTTCACTCTAAGTTGACATAAAAGTGTTTTCCAATGCACACCATCAAAAATCCTTAAATCCTAAACCAAGTTCACTTAGGCATTTTATCAAACACCTAATGTGGATGATTTTCAAGTCATATTTCCAAGAATTTATCATAATAATTCATACTCCTATCATGTCATATAGGAACACTTCCAATCATTGACACATTCTACTACTCCATTCAAACCAATTTCCTTCATTTAAGTTACATTTTATCAATTGTACAACTCATTACCTTAATCCACTTCTTCTCCCACCATTTCAACCTAAACTTAACCAACACACATCTTGTTCATTCTTCATCATCAATTCACATCATAAATCTATAATTAGCACCATAGAATTCATTTTGACCATCAATTTCAAAAGATATTCAAAAATCACCAACTTTCACCTAAAGGGGACAATTTCAGTTTTAACTTAAATAACCCTCTCCATGTCACATTTTATTCCTCTCAACCAAGTTTCATGCATATTCAAGTATGGAGAACAACATATGTTAACACCAAACTCAAAATCATAATTTAGAGAGAGATGAGACAAAATTTACCTAAACCTTCCTTTGATGATATCTTCAAATCCTTTGAGATTTTCTCAAATATAATGATAGATTTGAGTTCCTTGACCCAAAATTAGCTTAGAACACCTTGGTTGAGGTTGAAAAACCAAAAAGAAGGGTGAATTTTGATGATGACCAAAACTTCCTCTTCTTCCTCTCTTTTCTCTTTTCTTCTCCTTTCTTTTAATTAAAACTAAGTGTTTTAAGTCTTTACTAATGGGATGCACGACCTTACATGGAGAAGGGTCTAGAATATTGACCCTTCCTTGACTAAAATATGGTGAAATTACCTTTTTGCCCTTAGGTTGTATGAAATCACTATTTTACCCTCCAAACTTTTTCTAAATTTGCAATTAAGTCTAAAATTTGGGGATCACTAAAACTTTTATTTTTAGTTTGATCCTTGGACTTTTGAGAATTATACTTAACCCCCTTAACTTTATAAAATTACATATTGGTCCTCCAAGAATTGAGAAATTACGTTTAAGTCCTTTAACTTTTGACAATTTGCAAATAAACCCTTATGTATATCAACTTTTCCAATTAAGCGTTCTAAGTGTCCAATACATCTATAAATCATATCTAATCACCTATAAGGCATTAGAACACATTTAATTTAAATACCATGGTCACATCCATCCAATGAACTCAGTTTTTCACACTTAAAAGCTTATTTCTTGAAAATCTCCAAGATTCCACATACCATTGAACTCTGAGTTCATGTAAGGGCATATAACATTATAAATCATTGGCATACATATCAAAAGGATTCAAATTCATCTTTGAACTCATATATAACCATGTATATATCAATATACAGTAGTATCTCCAAATATAGAACAATCACCAAAGGTCTTAAAAAGTCCGATGTTACATTTTATGTATATGTTTCTTTGGGTCCTCAATTGGAGTTCCTATTGAATTAGGAATTTTGTCATTGATTAAGGAAATCAAGAAAGGCAAGAGGAGTAAGAGGGGAGGTATCTTTGAGCAAGTTTACAAGCAAGGAAATCATGGTGGGTTACATGTTTATAATTGAGTAATGAGCCATTAATGTTTTTCCAAATCAAAAAAATAAAATGATTTCAATTACTTCATAAATGTTGCTTTTAATACTTTTGAGTGATTTGAGAAATTGCTACATGTTGTTGTATGGACTTTGATGATGAAATGGAAAATGGTTTTGAAATTTTTATATTATGCCTTGAAAAATGTCATGGCATTTAGTATAAATGAAAAGAACATGAAAGTATGAGCATATGATGAAATGATTTGAGCATAAATATGTGCTTTTGTTTGGGCAAGAGAGGAACCTATTTTGTTAGTCACGTGAACATTGTCCTATGGCCTTCCCTCAGTTGCCCGCTTGAGGCTATGAGATCCTGAGAAATCAGACTCGTTTTATTCATGGTGTAAATTTTGATTTCTCTGTTTCGTTTCACGAAACTCTCGAGCCATTTATTTGTGCATTGCATCTTTGAATTGTCATGTATGTTGCATAATTTGAGTGTTTTGCATTGATGGTTAAATTTATATGCTATGTTAATGTGATGATATTTTAATTATGAGTTTTGAGCTGGAATTGTGAATTTGACTGAGAATTTGAGAACGAAGCATTTTATGAATTCCTTATGAGTTTTGTATGACAAATGAACATTTCAACGATTTTACTTATTCTCCATTATAAACTTGTTACCCACGAGCTTTCAAACTCACCCCCTTTTAGTCCCATCTTCAGGTGAAGAAAATAAGATCGAGTAACCAAGAGTCGAGGATTCATTCTACTTTTGCAATGTTTTGTAAATTAAGTTATATTTTGTAAAAGCAAGACTTTAGACGCAATTAGAGAATTATTAGGATTTTGTATCTTTTGTATTTTAGATTTTGATACCGATGATGTACTGTGTCTTAGAATGCCATTAAAACTTTGTAAATTCATATTTTTGTCGTTAATGAAATATGAATTGTGTATGGATGATGTTGAGTTAGAATTAGGTATATCTAAAGAAGTTATCAACTTAAGATAATGATTTTGATCATGAATTGCTGATATATATATATATAAGTGAGATGTTATGGAAACGAAAGGTAGGAATTATGAATGATGAAATGTAGCTGAATGTGATGAGTCAAATGGGTTGAGATTTGAGAGTTTAATGAAGTCAATTGGTAGTTGAATGGTTATGCTCATAATCTTCCAAGTTTGTACATTGCTTTTTCAAGTTGTTCATAGGGAAAAATTGGGTGTTTTGACTTCAAGGGAAAATCTGTAGTCTAGATTGAATTAGACAAAGTTGATTTCTAGCAAGTTGTAGTTCATCCTTTTAGCTTTCCGATGGTATAAAGTATGCGATTATTGGTTATTGGAGCTAAGAGTTATAGGCATTAAAATTTAGAGATGTTTTGGATAGTGTGGTTAGTGTTTTGGAACTTTAGCTGATATGAGGAAGACCCTGTAAAAACCCCATCATCTGGCTCAGTCTTACACTGAAGCATTTCGTCTGGCCTTTGTCTAACCTTTCGTCTGACCTTTTGTCTAACCCTTCGTCTGTTGGGCCCCGATTCGCATTAAGCATGTTTTCTTTATTTTGAGGTTTAGATTGATTAA
>JANVCQ010069369.1:0-10033 GCA_025531925.1 Erythroxylum plowmanianum
GTCTGCTTTTCCTTTTGTCTGGTTTTTTGGTTGTCATCAAAATCATTCAATACGTAAAGTCACATTCTGACTTAACAATTGGAACATTAATTTGTTGTTCTGGTATATTGCAGATCCGTGATGCAACAAGAGGAATAACAACCAGTGGGATCACATTTGATGTAGTAATTTCTACTCGACTTGGAGTAATTTCTACTTGACTCTCGTGAATATCCACTTTTTGTGATTCTCCACTCCTACTGATTGGACCATTCTCAATGAAACGAGCTTTACCAAACTCAACTATTATGGTACTATGATTAGGACAATAAAATCTATATCGCTTTGACTTTTTAGGATAGCTGATGAAATAACCACTAACGATTCTTACATCAAGCTCCTTTTCATGTGAATTATATAACCTTACTTTTGCTGGACAACCCCAAATGTGAAGGTGTCATAAATTAGGTTTCCTTCCTGTCCACATTTATAAGGTGTTTTAAGAACTGCCTTATTAGGAATCCTATTAAGCAGATACGCAGTGGTCTTTAATGCATGCATCTACAATGATAAAGTTACAATACTATAACTTAACATACTCTTAACCATATCCAAAAGAGTACAATTCCACCTTTCAGCTACACCATTTTGTTGCGGTGTACCAAACATTGTGTATTATGCACATATGCCTCGACTTACAAGAAACTTTGCAAATTAACTTGGACATTGTCCACTTTCATCAAATTTTCCATAATATTCACCACCTCTATCAGACCTTACTATCTTTACTTTTCTATTTAACTGCCTTTTTATCTCATTAATGAACACCTTAGGATGTCCACAGACTAAGACTTCGCATGTAGCAGATAAATATAACCATATTGTGAGAAGTTATTAATAAAGGTAATGAAACATTTTTCTCCACCCCAAGAAGGAACGTCAAAAGGACCATAGATGTCAGTGTGTATTAATTCAAGTAATTCGCTACTTCTTGTGGTTGGATTCCTCGATATATGTTTGGTTTGGTTACCTTTAATGCAATCCATACATATATCCCAGTCAGTAAAATCCAATTGAGGTAAGATTTCATTTTTCACTAACCTCTGTACCCTTTCTTTGGATGTATGACCTAAACTTTTATGTCACAAAAAAGCAGAACATTCATTATGTGCACTACGTTTATTTCCTATAATATGGTTAACATGAAACAGAGATTCAACAAAATCAACATCAAGATTGAAACAATATAAATAATCAATTAAAATATCATTATAATAGTACTTGTGTTTATATAAAGAAAGCACACAGTTTCTAATTTTAAAGTTAAAACCATCATCATCTAACTTTGCAACAGAAGCTAATTTCCTAGCACAGTCAGGAACATAAAGACAATTTTTTTATATCCAAGTGACATCCAATGTCAAAGATCAATCTATACGTCTCAATGCCCTCTATTCGTGCCTTCATTCTGTTCCCTATATACAAGAATTTTCCAGTTCTATTTATGGTCTGGATTGAAAGGAATCCCTGTTTAACATGTGACACATGAGTAGTTGCACCAGAATCTAACCATTAGGTATTATTAGGCACTTCAATAAGATTTGATTCAAAACATACTGACACATAGTATGTACCTTTCTTTTCGAACTAAGCCTTTCTTTTAGCGAAATCCATCTTAAAGTGACTAGGCCTTTTGCAAAAATGGCACCTCTTATCTTTATGGATTTGACCCTCATTAACTTTGTTGAGAGCTTTGTCCTTATCTTTGCCTTTCTTTCCTAGTTTGTTCTTGTTGCTACTAGCTCCTTGATGAAACATGAGATAAACGAAGTATTCCTTCATTTTCTTCAATCTCCCTTCCTCCTGAACCAACATGGCCTTAATTTCTTGAAGGTTCCATTTTTTTCTTAATGGTGTTATAATTCACCTAGAACTGGTCGAATTCAAGAGGAAGTGAGTTGATAATAAGACTAATATACATCCATACCCATGGATTTTAACTTTGTAACTAGATTTGACATATGTGTTACATGATCATGAATGGACTGTGACTAGTTAAACTTTTTGGTCATCAACTCACTCATTAAAGTCCTTACTATGAACTTGTCAACTATATCAGATTTGGAGTATTCTTTAAGCTCCAATATGAACTCCTTTGCGTAGTTCATTTTAGGCATTGACAGCTTTACATTTTTTGTGATAATCATTCACATCAAATTCAAGCTCAACCTATTAGACCATTCCCAAGCCTCATAATAAAACTTGTTAGCTTTAGAACTAATCTCAGTTATGGCTGCAGGTCTTATGTCTGAAATTATGGCCAAGTCCAAATCCATTACATTGGATTTGTTCAGAATAGTCAGCATAGTTCAGACCATTGAACTTGATTAGCTCATTTCCTAAAGCAAACAAATTAGTAGATGTTGCAAACACAACATATAGCTCACATATTAATGCTTTGAGTAAACCTATATGGATTCAAACTAACTAATACACTTTGATTATGCATGTAAATTCTTCTTTAGGTGAAATTTAAATACATAGTTGTAACCTATTATGATGCATATATATAGTTTACTATAATGGACAATCAATCATATTCTAGTCAACATGCATGTTATCTTTGGATATACAATCATATTAACCAAATATGTTGATAAAGTCTCTTTAATGTCATTAATTATAAGCAATGGTCCACCTTTAGGTGACCTCCTGTTCAATTCAGCCTTTTTGTCATTTTAGCATCTATCATAATGAACAATTGAAACAATCATGATTAAATGATTAATATTTTCAAGTTAGGCCACTTTGGTGACTAACAAGCTGTCCATACAATAAACATGTAATTGGACAATTATCATACATGACAAAATTTAATTTAATTAATTTGGTCACTTTGGTGACTAACAAATTAGTCTAAATTACTATAATGTCATGTAGCACATTCAATATATAATAAGAAATGTAATTCTAAGCATTGCATAATATAAATGGTCACATTACCAATTAAAACATAATATGATATAAAATTATATTAAGCATAGCAAACATATGCGCAACTTTTATGCATATAAACCTAAATTGATTAGCTCATTAATTAATTTAATTATCAATTAATTAATGAATTATGAGTTATAACCCAAAATTAAAAATACCTTAAGTAGGACAAATATTCAAATCCATAAAAATTTTTAATAAAAATAAAAATAATATATATATATATAGATGTGCATGCGCCTGTCGGTGATCTTTTCTTTCAAGTGAGGAATGTGCAACACAATGAACGCTGAGTTTGTTTCATCATTTTTTTAAATTTTCTTTCTTCTTTCTTTCACAGATTCTTCTGCAATTTCTTTCCGGAATCATCTCTTGGCTTAAGCCAACAATAATGTAATCCACCATTGTCTTCTTCGGTGGTCAATACATGACAAAAACTTATGGAGTTTCTCACTCTAACCCATAACAATTGAGGTTCGTTTCTTTTCTTTTAAACTATCCATACATAATCATTCATCCATATTTTGTTTTGATTAAACATTGCCAATGGAGTTCAATTAACATTCAAAAATAACAACAAGAAATTGTTGTCTATGTTTTTATGTTTATTACGTATACGAAGAAAACAATGCCATGAAAAATACAGAATAAGGTAAGACTCCATCCATACAAAAACAATTAAAAAAAACAATCATATAGAAACAATACATGGTAAAAAAACAAATCATGCAACACTGTGGCTCTGATACCAATTGTAAGACAATTTAATGGATCGATTGATTTTGTCATACTTGTATCCATAATAGTTTTTGTAAGCATTTATTCCCTCTCTTTTTCTTTCCTTGATTTGCTTCTTCAATGGTTCAGATAACCTTTCATAATTTTCTAATATATATATATCAACAACCCAACCAACATGTTGTATAGTATTTAAAAGAGAGAGGGAAAGGATCTTTGACCCATTTAAGATCCTTTTATTTAATACCCAATAACTGTCATTTTAGGTTCTTTTCATGGGACTCAAACTATAAGTCACACAGGCCATTAAATATTCTAACACTATGTATATGTTAAAAATGCCACGTTAGCAAGATAATGTTGTGCCCACAAATAAAAAATAAAAGTATTGAGTAAGAATACAATGAAGTAGAAAGGTATATGAAAAGTTAATGACTAACAATTGGATATAAATTTATTAATTAAAGAATTGCACCAAATTTAAAATGAAAAAGTGTAACATTAAATAAGTAAGTGGATGACTAAAATACTATTACTCAATTAAGGGAAATATAAAAAGATAAACTGAAGTACTAATGTGCTATAATTTGATACAATTATACACCAAGATTTATATTAGACACTTCCTAAAAGGAATTAACTAACTTGATTACAAAGCAGCTGGGGCACTCTTAAATTTATTCCATAAATAAAAAACTAATTCCACTAACTAAGTCTTAAATAAAAAATAAAAGCAATTTACATATGCATTCAATATATAATAAGTTGCATTAACTTGTAACACTTCCCCTTAGTGTAAACTTATTTTTAACAATACTAATTGCTTCATCAAAAACTTTAAACTTCTTTTTAGCAAGTGCTTTGGTAAAAAATTTGTAACTTAGTCTCTAATCCATATCTTCAGCAATTTAAGGTCTTGAGTTAAAACCTTTTCTTACAAAAAATGAAAAGTAAGTTAAATTTTTTATGTGCATGCATGAAACACTAGGTTTGTAAAAAGCTTGGTTGTGCTTTCATTGTCAAAGTGTATGTGAACTAAATAGTTAAACCATTTCTTGAATAAGCCATTTGAGCCAAAGACACTTTTAAATGGTCATCATAGCTATTATATACTCTACTTCACAACTTGAAAAAGACAATATAGTGTACTTTTTGCTACACCATAAAATCATAACTGAACTTGCATTAAAGTAAAATTATAGAATGTATATCATTATTGTTACCAGTATAATCTACATCTTCAAAACAATTCAAATAAAAGAACCTATGCTATATATACCTTAGTATATAACTTATAGTGCCTTTGACATAACAAAGAATCCTTTTTATTGTAGTTAGATACCCTTACATGGTCTATCTATACATTGAGAAATGCTCCAATAAAGTAAACAATATCAATTTTTGTGGTAGTTAAATAAAATAAATTATCATCAATTTACAAGAAAAATATTACATATTTAATGTCATTTCATCGTTTTTAGAAAATGTTAGGCATAATTATCTAGGAGTAGGCATGGATTTCGACTCCCCTATATAAAACTAACTTAGTTTTTCTATAACCTTTGAGAGATAAAATAACCATTTGATTTTTCATTTTCTAACCTAAGAAAACAATTAGCTCCACCTAAACTCTTCATTTCAAGATGAATAAGCAATGCATCTTATTGAACCAAAGGAGGATCCAATCAATATTTTGATGATAAAAAATATAATACTAATTGATTTACCGTGTTAATGAGAAGGAATATGTGAACAAGATATTATCATAAAAATGGCTTATGAAAGAAAACACGATATTTGCCATCTTCAACGTTAAGACCAAGTCAAGCGTAGAAGAAGATCAAGATATATCAAGTTCACTTTATATATTATATATTACTTATTGTAAGCTCACTTTATTTGTTTTGATAGTCTAAACGGTTCACTATATATAAATATTTCATTTCAATTCATTGTATGAGCCTTTTCATTCATCGAGCGGCGTTTAAGATTTAGTTTTAATATAAAAGCCTCTTAATTTTTCCAAAAAAATTTAGGAAAAATTTTGAAAAGTGTTTCAAAAGTAATTACATTAAACAAATCGAGTTTGAGCGTTTAAAGTTGTTAAAATCATGTTTTTAGGGTGAATAGTTTACATATATGATTTAGTGGTCAATCGATATAGGTTAAAGTTGTTAAATTTGATGTACTGTGAGTTTGTTATAACATTGTTTGATGTATTGGTCAATCAATAAGGCATAATGGTTGACTAATGTCCAACGACAAGTAAATATAGTGCTTTTAATGCATATTGGTCAACCAATTGCTATAGTAGTTGACTAGTATAATGCAAATAGTCATTATAACGACTAATTCTTAGTTATAATTGCCAGTAAAGGATCTAAAACACTATAAATAAGTATTTTTCTCATTGGTTTTAGCATTAAATAACATTTAGGTGTATTTTACATATATATTTAAGTGTTTTTTAATCATTTGATCATCATTATTTCTTATTTGTGTGAGTAAGCCTCTTTAGAGTTATCAAGTGATAAAATGAGGTATTTGAGTTGTAACATTTGATTAGGGAGTTATATTATTATACTTGAGGGATGATATAAGTGAGATTGAGGGTCTCTTCACCTTAGAATTGTAAAAGGGTTCCACTTTACTAAGAAATATTGTAAAAAGGTTATTCTTTGGCTTAAAATAAGAATTATATTGGAATTCTAATAAGAGTCTTGGGAGTGGATGTAGGCAAAGGTTATTTGTCGAACCACTATAAATCAATCTGTATTTTCTCTTCCCTAGCCTCTTTAAATTATTATTCAATTTTTTGATTGGTTTGTACTAAGCAATCCATTTATTTATTTATATATTGCTTATTGTTAAATTAAGTTCATTGGCTAGAAAAATCTTTAAATTTTATAAATACCCAATTCACCCCCTTCTTAGGTATCACTAGGGACTAATAAGTGGCATCTGAGTGGGTATATTAGGCTAACATTTCCAACAAAATCCTATTATAAGGATAATAATGACATATTCAAGAGCGTCATTGTTATCATTTAACCAAGAGGGACAAAGAATTAGTAGAGAACATTTCTCTAATGATAATGATTATCTTTAATGAAAAACTAAGATGAGATTCTTCTTAATGTATGAAAGTGTAGACTTATAGAAAATAGTCTCAAATCATCTCTTTATACCGACAAAAATCATAGATAAAAAAAACATCCCCACACTAAAGGAAGCATGGGAACATCTAGATAACATATTAATGATAAATGATTATTTGACTATATTTATGTAGTCATATTTAATGTTGTTTGCTTATTATTTAAAGTCTTATAGTATTTTTGGTGCTTAATTAGCTTCAAGTGTGTTTATAGGTGATAACTGGCTTTATGAACCAAAAGCCCAAGAATTTGGATGAAATTGTGGCATGGAAAAAAGATCTATGATAAGTGAAGACTTACGTGACTATGTACAATGACTATGTAAGTCTCTATAAACGTGTGGAGATTTGGAGAATATTGTTTCTGGTTATGTGAAATTACATGCCGGTGTATGTGGATATACACGATCATGTATGTTGCTCGTGTAAGTCTCTGTGTCCATGTAACCTAGCAGATTCAAGTATTTTTGGAGATACATGGTCACCTACACAACCATTTAGGTTGATTATGTTTATTCCAAAAACCTTAGTTTTTACTATAAAAGGATGTAATCAGAGGCAAACAAGAGGAGACGGGTTTTAAAGTATTTTTTAGTGGTAAAATGCATAGAGAGATAATAGTTCTGAGTAAGGGATGAGGAAAACATGAAGAATACTTTAAAAGATCCTATATATAACAAGAATTAATCCAAATTGCAAGAAGACCTATTAAAAGAAACAAGGAGATTTAGAATTAAATTTCTTTGTTTTCTAGTAGTTATTTTAATATTTGCCATTAATTTCAATTTTATGGTTAGGAACTAATTTTTTTAGTGCCTCAGTTTGATAAACCTTAAGTTATGATGACAATATGATTTGATCTTTTATTTAATGCAATTTTATTGATGGATTTATTATGATGCAATGCATTGTATTCTTCTTATAATATATTCAAAATATTAGTTCATGATTTGACTTTATATGAATGTGATTGAAAAATCCTCTTGCACGAATAGATATACCATAATTGGAAGGAGTTGATTGCAAAACCTAGAGATAGGTCGACATATATCTTCTAGATTAGGGTGAAACCTTATAGTAAAATTCTCAAATCGAATGCAATCTTAGGGGTTAACTAGAAAGTTTTCTGTTAATCAACTAATGGATTAGTAGTCTTGAGAAAGTTATTAACATAAGATAGGAATTTTTATGATCCAATAATCAATAATTTATTTGCTCAATAAAAGGTTAGTATTTAAGGATTCTTAGGGGGATTCATTACCTAAGAAGTATTATTTGATAACTTTATAAGTATTTTCCTTTTCTTGAGTTCATTATTATTTTAAATCTTGGTTTAGTTTGTTTAATTTAATTTTTAATTAAATCCATAATCTGTTTCGATAGTTAGATAATAAGAAAAGGATAACTACTAGTCTTACAATCCTCATGGGATCCACTTGTACTTACTATTGCTAGCTATAACTATGTCATACACTTACGATTTAAAAGGTTATAAAATCTTAAAAAGTAAAACACCCCAATCACATAATTTTCTTAAATAGTAGGTCATACACATTTTATTTTATAAATTAGGAATAAATGAATTCAATATGGTCTCTATCTATGAAATGACATATGACATTTTGGCATAAAATAGAAATTACATATAAGGGGCATAAATCAAATTAAAGAAAGTGAGCATGATAATACATCGATGTGAATTGTTTTGAAAAGCATGCATACTATATTTATTAATACTATTTAATGCTCTCAAAGGTTTTAGAAAGACTTATACTAGTGTTGAAATGGTAAAAAAATTTGCTCAGGTCACTTCTGAAGATGTGGACAGCTAAAGAGATAACTATACAAAAAGCTAAGGATATGACAACATTACCATTAGAGGAACTTGTTGGATCTCTCCTCGCATATGAAATGAGTCTTCAAGAGACACAATGAAACTCCCAAAGAAAATGAATTTAGATTTAAAGCCTTAAATGAAGAATTAAATAAAGAGGAAAAGCCATCAATTAATGAAAGTAATGAAAAAGATATTGTCTTAATCATTGGAAAATTCAAGAAATTCTCAAAGAAAAAGGACTTTAAGGAAGTTAAAAGTGATTTAAAACATAAATACGCTAACATAATTTGTTTTGAACGTAAGAAACCGGGTCACATGAAGTCACAATGCCCTCTACTAAAGGATGATGACAAGTATGCAAAAAATGATAAGAAAGAGAAGAAGAACAAATATAAGAAGAAAGCATGTAAAGCATCCATTTAGGATGTCACAAGTAAATCTAGAAATGAGTATTTAGAAGAAGAGATAGCTCACATATGTTTTACCGTTATAAATGATAATGAGATAACATCCAACCTTAATCTGTGTGATAGTAATAGTGATTTAACATATGATGAATTAGTCAAAAGTTTAGAAATCTTGAGTAAAAAAAGGAGGAAATTATCCTTTAAACTTAAAGAAGTTAAAAAAAGTTCGATGCATGTATGAATGAGAATGAAAAGATGAAAAGTGAATTGCATAATATTAAATGATCTAAATATGTGATTGTTAGTGACAATTATGAATTAGATGCATTAAGGTATGAGAATGAAACATTAAAAAAAGGACGTAGATTCCCTTAAAGACTCATGTCTAAGTTTATAAAGGGA
This sequence comes from Erythroxylum plowmanianum, assembly GCA_025531925.1. Classification (NCBI taxonomy): domain Eukaryota; kingdom Viridiplantae; phylum Streptophyta; class Magnoliopsida; order Malpighiales; family Erythroxylaceae; genus Erythroxylum; species Erythroxylum plowmanianum. The sequence continues at coordinate 9,518 of JANVCQ010069369.1, forward strand.
AGTGAAAAATTAGATTATAAAGGGAAGTGAAAAATTAGATAATATGCTAAGAGCTTAAAAGAATTCTAATAATAGAAATGGAATAGGATACAACCATAAAAGTAAATCCAATTTTAAAAACACAATTGGCAAATGCACATGCCACATCCACTAGGAAAAATTCTAAAAGAAAGCATCATTACTTCTATATTGGCTTACAGCCTAGGCATAGAGTTCAACACTATTAACAAAAGAATAGTCATAACTTCTATGATAATATGCAATCTCAGCCACACGTTTTTAGGCCTTAAAGAAGCATATATAAAGCTTCCATTTATAATAGACATCATACATATAATGATCACAACTTATTTCATTACCCCATGTGTAACATCCCATCACCGATGGGAAGGATAAATTGGTCATTTGGGACGGGTTAGGAGTGTAGAAACTTATCTCAGCATGATCATGCATAATATGGCCTCTATATATATATGATTGGCAATTTTTGCACATGCACATGACTGTACATGCATT
>JANVCQ010069405.1:0-10029 GCA_025531925.1 Erythroxylum plowmanianum
GATTATCTAAAGCAAATCTCATGAAATCTTTGACTCCATTAACATAATCTTGTGAAGTGTAGTCATTGAGTTTTATCCACCCCCTATCCATTTATAAAAGCTGAGAACTACAAAAATATACAATTATAAGACTATCATATTTAAAAAACTAGAAAGAATTTCATTATCTTTAAAGAAAAATTGATTATAGTTATAAGACTATTATATATGTTTGAAGCATCTAGCTGATCATATTATTTCTCTCTTGTTATTTAATTACCCTAAAAGTAAAAACTTTAAATAAATGTACTGAATGTTGTTAATCGCTTTTCCTGAGAATTCCCAATGCTGATTTGATTCACATAGGTTGAAAAAAGCTGAAAGATATAAGCACCGTTTTGTGTGTTCAAGTCTCTTCGTACTGCTACTGATCCCTTCTCGCGTGTGTCAAGCCTCTTTGCGCGTCCAGTCTCCTAGTGTGAGATCCTCGCGTGCGTTGAAGTCCTGGTTGCTGCGTGCGTCCTTCACTTCGTTGCCGCTAGTCTTCCTTCTACGTGAGATAGGAGCTGCCAATTAAAAACCTAAACATCAAAACGCACAAGTTCCTCTTGGTTCCTGCACCGGCACTGTACATTGATTAGAAAAATAAGATTGAATCATTCCCATCCCTTTGCGCTGTTTTTGTGCGTTATAAAATGCACAAGCTGTGCGTTAAAATGCATAACTCTAATGTTGCGTTTGTTTTAAACGCTGCGTAACGCAGCATTAGCGCATGCGTTAAACGCATGCGCTGCTGCGTTTCAGCAACCATGTTTCTTTTTTTTTTTAATAAATTGTGCCTTTAATTAAAATAAGGATTTGTGCTCCAATTTGTTTTAGAAAATTTTGTCTTTTTGATCCCAAAAGTATATTAATAAATCCAACCTAGCAGTCAACACAAATTAAACACAAAGTTTGTTGAGATATGGAGTCTGATAAAATATACTGGGCTTTACACCAGGCCCACGTTATGTTTATTGTATTCTCCTAGGCGTATAAATGCGTTGTATTCTCCTAGTGTATGATGTCATCGAAAACAATTCACAATGAATAAAAACCCTAGCCACCCGTGGACATAGCCATATTTGGGTGAACCACGTAAACTTGTGTATTTATTTTATTTTCCGCACTGTTATCTGATTATTGTGATTGATTGGCCATAACAACTGGTATCAGAGATTGGTTCGTATCACAACAATCTGAAAAGATGGAAAGTGCAAAGTTTCAAATTGAGAAATTTGATGGAAACGATTTTGGTTTCTGGAAGATGCAGATGGAAGATTATCTGTATCAGAGAAACCTCCATGAACCCTTGTTAGGGATGAAGCCAGAAACCATGAGACAGGAGGTTTGGGATCTGAAAGATCGGCAGGCGCTAGGGTTGATTCGTTTGTCGTTGGCGAGAAACGTTGCCTTCAACATCGTTAAGGAGACAACGACTGCAGGAGTACTGAAGGCGCTGTCTAACATGTACGAAAAATCGTCGGCTATCAATAAGGTATATTTGATGCGTCGTTTGTTCAATCTGGAGATGTCTGAAAGTGGATCTGTCACAGATCATATTAACGAATTTAATATGATTATCAGTCAATTAAGCTCTGTTGATATTAATTTTGATGATGAGATTAGAGCCCTGATTTTGATGTCCTCTTTACCCGAGTCGTGGGATACTGTTGTTTCAGCAATTAGTAGTTCGCGTGGGTCTGAGAAGCTAAAGTTTGATGAAGTCCGAGATGTTGTCTTGAGCGAGAGCATTCGTAAAAGAGAAATCGGAGATTCATCTGGTAACGCACTCAGTGTCGAAGGAAGGGGCAGGAGAAAGTCGAAGGGAGGCCATAATAAACATGGTTGATCGAAATCAAAAGGGCGGGAAAAATCTAAAGGCAGAAATGAGGTCTTTTGTTGGGACTGTGGTGAAAAAGGACATTTTAAGAAGGACTGCCCTACACCTAAGAAGAAGAAAGGTCAGAGGAACAATAAGTCTCATGAAGATGATGATTCTGTATATTCTGCGAAAGATATTGGTGATGCCTTAATTCTTAGTGTGGATAGCCCGGTTGACTCCTGGATACTTGATTCCAGTGCATCATTCCACTCTTCTCCGAGCAGAGAGATATTCCATAATTTCAAGTCTGGAAATTTTGGGAAGGTGTATCTTACAGATAACAAAGCCTTGGAGATTACTGGAAAAGGAGATGTATATATACAGACCTCAGGTGGAGGTAGATGGAAGCTGCAGGATGTTAGGTATATTCCTGACTTGAACAAGAACCTGATTTCTATTGGTCAGTTGGATAGCATAGGTTACAGGGCAGTGTTCGGGAAGAGTTCTTGGAAAATTATGAAGGGAGCTATGGTGATAGCACGAGGTACAAAATCTGGAACTTTATACAGTACCACAGGATGTTCAAACATGGCTGCTGTAGTCGATAGTGCATCGAGCTCGAGTCTGTGGCACAACAGACTAGGACACATGAGTCAGAAGGGGATGAAGATGCTAGCTTCAAAGGGGTATCTGCAAGGTTTGAAATCTGTTGATTTGGATTTTTGTGAGAGTTGTGTTCTGGGAAAGCAGAAACGGGTTAGTTTCACAAAAGCTAGCAGAGAACCAAAGGCAGAACGGTTAGAACTAGTACACACAGACGTGTGGGGGCCATCTCCAGTCTCCTCTCTTGGTGGTTCGAGATACTACGTCACCTTCATAGATGACTATAGCAGGAAGGTATGGGTTTACTTTCTAAAACATAAGTCAGAAGTGTTTATTACCTTTAAGAGGTGGAAGGCTGAAGTTGAAAATCAGTTTGGGTTGAAGATTAAATGCTTAAGGTCTGATAATGGTGGAGAGTATGATTCTACAGAATTCAAAAAGTTATGTGTTGATGAGGGAATCAAGTGCACTAGGACAGTTCCTGGAAAGGCAAGATAGAATGGGATTGCTGAAAGGATGAACAGAACGTTGAATGAGCGAGCAAGAAGCATGAGACTACATTCTGGGCTGCCGAAAATGTTTTGGGCAGATGCAGTGAGCACAGCTGCATACTTGATAAATAGAGGCCCTTCAGTTCCTTTGGGTTTCAAGATGCCAGAAGAGGTTTGGTCGGGTAAGGAGGTCAAGCTTACTCACCTGCAAACTTTTGGGTGTGTTGCCTATGTTCATGTTGATCCAAAGAAGAGAGACAAGCTTGATGCAAAGGCTTTGAAGTGCTATTTCATTGGGTATGGTTCAGATCAGTTTGGATACAGATTTTGGGATGATAAGAATAGGAAGATCTTGAGACACTGTGATGTGACATTTGATGAGAATGTCTTGTATAAGGACAAGCTTAGGGTAAAATCTGAAGATGCAAAAGAAGTGGGAGCTGAGGTTGAGTTGCAAGAAAATCTAGAAAATATTACTGCAGAACCAGAACAGCAACCAGTCACACCTGAGCTAGTGTTGAGAAGATCTGCCAAAGTTATCAGGCCACCAGAAAGGTATTCACCATCTTTGCATTATTTGTTGTTGACTGATGGAGGGGAACCAGAATCCTTTGATGAGGCTTTGCAGGTGAAGGATTCAATCAAGTGGGAGCAAGCCATGGATGATGAGATATGGTCACTTGAGAAGAATGATACTTGGAAGTTAACTGAGTTGCCTGCAGAGAAGAAAGCTTTGTTGAACAAGTGGGTCTATAGGATAAAGAATGAAATTGATGGTACAGTTAGGTTCAAGGCTCGATTGGTAGTTAAGGGATATTCACAAAGGAAAGGTATTGACTACACTGAAATATTCTCTCCTGTTGTGAAATTAACTACAATCAGAATTTTGTTGAGTATTGTTGCAGCAGAGAACTTGCACCTTGAGCAGATGGATGTAAAAACAGCATTTTTACATGGAGATCTAGAGAAAGAAATCTACATGCAGCAACCTGAGGGATATGAGGTTCCTGGTAAGGAACACATGGTGTGTAAGCTCAAAAGGAGTTTGTATGGATTGAAGCAGGCTCCAAGACAGTGGTACAAGAAGTTTGACTCCTTCATGTTCAGAAATGGTTATCACAGGAGTGAAAAGGATCAGTGTTGTTACATCAAGAAGTTTACTGACTCCTTTGTTATTTTACTTCTATATGTGGATGATATGTTGATTGCAGGTTCAAGTATGGAGGAGATAAATAATCTTAAAGGGAGACTGTCATCAGAGTTTGAGATGAAAGATTTGGGTGCAGCAAAGCAGATTTTAGGGATGAGGATTTCCTGAGACCGGTCTGCTGGAATTATAAATTTGTCCCAGGAGCAATACATTGAGAAGGTGTTGTCCAGGTTCAAAGTTGATGATGCTAAGCCCAGGAGCACGCCTTTGGCTAACCATCTCAAATTGTCAAAGGAACAATCACCCAAGACAGCTGAGGAACGTGAGCATATGAAAAAAGTGCCTTATGCTTCTGCAGTTGGGAGTCTGATGTATGCTATGGTCTGTACTAGGCCTGATATAGCACACGCAGTGGGAGCTGTGAGTAGATACATGTCAGATCCAGGGAAAGAACATTGGGAAGCCGTAAAGTGGCTTCTGAGATATTTGAAAGGAACAATTAGCACTTCACTTTGTTATGGGAATGGCAAGGTAGTGTTGGAGGGTTTTGTTAATGTTGATCTTAGTGGATATGTGGATTCAAGCAAGAGTACATCCGGGTATGTCTACACTATAGATGGGACAGTAGTGAGTTGGATGTCTAAACTCCAGAAGTGTGTCTTTATGTCATTTACAGAGGCTGAATATGTTGCAATAGCTGAAGCTGGTAAGGAGATGATATGGTTGACTGATTACTTGGAAGAGTTGGGCAAGAAGCAGCATGACAAGGTTCTCTTCACTGATAGTCAGAGTGCCATACAGCTGATGAAGAATCCAGTTTATCATTTTAGAACTAAGCATATTCAGCGCAGGTATCACTTCACTCGCAGTTTGGTGGAAGAAGGTGAGATGTGTTTGAAGAAGATTGATGATGCTAAGAATCCGACAGACATGTTGACTAAAGGTGTGGATGCTGCGAAACTGGGGCTATGCAAGGCCTCAGTTGGTCTTCTACCATAGCATGGGAGATGTTGCGGCTAGGTGAGCTTGTTGAATACATTGGCATGGAGAACGAAGATGGTTGGGTTGACTGGATCAGTCTCCAAGTGGGAGAATTGTTGAGATATGGAGTCTGATAAAATATACTGGGCTTTACACCAGGCCCACGTTATGTTTATTGTATTCTCCTGGGCGTATAAATGCGTTGTATTCTCCTAGTGTATTATGTCATTGAAAACAATTCACAGTGAATAAAAACCCTAGCCGCCCGTGGACGTAGCCATATTTTGGTGAACCACGTAAACTTGTGTATTTGTTTTATTTTCCGCACTATTCTTTGATTATTGTGATTGATCGGCCATAACACTTTTGTGCTTAACAGAAAGAAATTGCCCTGCTAACATGCCAGTGTGAAAGGTATATTGGAACACAAGTTGCTGGGATGGACCAGGTTAAAAGTTCTATTCCTAAATCTGAAGTTTTCTTTTCCAGTTCATCATGATGCTTCTTGAAAGTTTTAAAAGAGTCTTCTATTCCACCTTCTTGGACAATGCACTTCTTCAAAATGGCTTCTAGATGACTGTTCCTTTGAATTATGAACATACTCAATGCTCCTGTTTGTCTGAATTGTTTGGTGTTTAATTACTGCATAGGATTACTTCCATGTATTATTATTAATTATCTATTAATTCTTTGACTCTCAAACTTCTGAGAACAAGGTGGGCATAGAACAAGGTGCTTGTATTGTTAGCAGGAAACTGAATGGGTGAAGTAAGACACTTATTTCAACTTATCTTCCTTAACTAGTAGGCAATCTCCATTATGGCTAAACCTAGGTTTGCAGAGCTTATTGATTTCAACCCCATAACTGATGTTGAACTTCTTAATGGTGGGACTTTTGTCATTGTGCATTCTTTGACAGAATCACAGAAGGCAATCACTGCTGCTACAAATTACAATAACAGAGGTGTTGAATGTCGACTAGCATCTGTAAGCAATACATGCATAAAACACAAACTAGTAATACTTTTTGGTTCAAATGTCTTGTTTTCATTTTAGCTGCAATGCTTGATGGTATCTTGACTAAATTGGAATGTTTGAGTTGTTTGATGTTTTCTCCGATGACACCACAAATTAGCCAATGTTAAGACATATTTACCTAGAATGGCCAAGTGATAGAATCTCCAGAATTTTATCCTCTCAGCCACAACTATCACTGTATGTCCTCTCCACGCTCACTCCTAATGGGGGAAAATAGATGGACATATCTTGCAAAGCTAATCTTCATAATCTGTGCTTATGGTATTGTTTTGGGACACTTCATCAGATTGTACATGGAAAAAAGCTGGGGATGAAACCTCAAGAGGCAATATCAAAAGTTAAGACTCTTTCTGATGTTGAAGGATTATGTGTATCGTTTGCTAGTAAAAAGGACTCTTCTGACCCTGTCATTATTGTTAAGGTATTTCTCACCATATTTTGCACTATTTTGCCTTGTTAGTTCAATGTAATTCAAATGATGCATGTGTTTGCTATTTAGATTGGATCATTTGCTACATTACTTAGTAATGCATATTGGCATTTTGTCATCATATAACATGACTTATGATGTGGCTCTATTGTTAGGAGTTTTTGAAAGAGGAGCCATACACTGCTGAAGAAATTGAGAAGATCGCTGAACAGGATCTGACATTAATCTTTAATAGCTCCCCTTCTTCTTGGATGTGTTAAAAACTGCCAAGCACTTCAAGTTGCATCAAGTACGAGATTCAAACTTTTGGGCTATTGAAAGTTGACATTTTGTACCAAAAATTAACTTTGATCCTATTTCCAGAGGGCCACTCATGTTTACTCTGAAGCCAAGCTGGTATACGCCTTTGAGGACACTGTATCATCAAATTTGAGGTTTGGCCTAAACATTTTGTGTTCTCATATACAGTTGTAGGACAAATGAGCTTTTTCATGTCATGGATGGAAATCTATACTAGTCATTACATAGGGTGATTCTTCCTAAAACCTAGGACCATTTTTGGGAAGTATTAGATTATTGCTTCTAAGGTGATAAATCCCATTGCAGTGATGAGGACAAACTTAAGAAATTGGGCAAACTTATGAACGATAGCCACTACAGCTGTAGTGTCCTATACGAGTGCAAGTAAGATGAGGTTCACCATATATCATTTTTTCAATTGAATATTTATGTCTAATTATTGGATTTTAGCAAAATTTGGTCTTTACATTGTTGAATTGGTAAGTCCTATTTTATCAATGTTTTCATGTTGACTGTTATGCTATTTTGCTTTAACTAGTTTTCCGAAGTTGGAAGAATTGCTGGATGGGGTGGTTGTGCTGTAGTTGGTTAAAGAGGGTATAGTTCCACGGTTCATTCTTAATTTAAAGGTAATGAAATTTCATTTATAACTGAATGGATTCTGATGAGTTAGGAGCTCCGAAAAAGTGAAGAGAATAAGAATGTTATAATGTAGTAAGAAATTACAGAGTTTTGAGGCTCTACCCAAGCATATGCCGATAGTGCTAATTGAAACAATGATTGTGTAAAAAGATAAATCTCTCTTATTCCCCACTGTACTATCTATAGACGCTAGCCTCTCAATTCAGTTATAACCGTTTCAGACTAATTCGCTTTCTCTGTCCTCCCTCTAGAATAGACCAGTAAAGGTTTATTTCCTCCATAGTGCCCATGCTCGTTATCATTGCCTCCCCCAATTGATAAACCTTGTCCACAAGGTTTGATTCAGGGAATTGTCCATGGAAATCTGAACAAGACATCCAAGTAGCCTCATCCTCGTGTTTGTCTTTCCATTGAACCAATAGCTAGTGACAAGGGATCTGCCCCACTGTCGAAACTTTAACATACCTAATGCTAGCGGGAATGAATGGCACTTCATCAACCGCAAGATCTGGAGGTAGGTCTGCTTCGACTTGATGATTTCTTGTAACCCTCTTCAGTTGTAAAATATGGAAGACTGGGTGGATCCTTGAAGCTACCGGTAGAGCCAAATGATAGACCACATTACTGAGTTTTTTGGTGATGGTAAAAGGTCCATAATATATTGGACCTAACTTGCTATAAACTCTGGCAGCAAGTGAGTTCTGTCAGTGTTGTCGTACCTTAAGGAAAACAAACTCCCCTTCCTGAAATTCCAGATGTCTTCGATGCTTATTGGCAGCCTTTACCATCCGCTGATGTGCTTTAAGGAGGTTATATTGGAGTTACCGAAGTATTTCAACGCAATCCTGATGCTCTTCTCCAACAGCAGCCACTTTGAATTCCCTCGATAGAAACTGCACTAATGTTGGGGGCTTCCTGCCATACACTATTTCAAACGGAGACAAACAAGCAGCTCCTTGGTAATTGGTATTATACCAATATTCCGCCCACTGCAACCACTTTCCCCATCCCTTAGGTTGCTTCGAGGAGAAACACCAAAGATAAGTCTCCAAACAACGACTCAATACCTCCGTTTGCCCATCAATCTCGGGATGGTAAGCCGTGCTCATTTTCAGCTGAGTTCCCCATGCATTGAAGATTTCTCGCCAAAAACAGCTCATGAATAAAGTGTCCCAATCGTTGACTATAGAATTAGGGACTCCATGCAACCGAACAACCTCTTTGGCAAACATTTCAGCTACAATGTGGGCAGTGAATGGATGTCTCAACCCAATAAAATGCCCATGCTTGCTAAGTCTATCAATTACCCCAAAAACACAGTCAACCCCATGTGATTTCGGTAATCTTGTAATAAAATCCGTCGATATATCAGCCCATACTTGTGTTGGAATTGGTAACGATTGTAATAGACCAGCAGGTGTCCTTGTGTCATATTTATTTTTTTGGCACTCCAAACATTCTGCCACAAACTTCTGCACATGTTTCATCATACCCGGCTAGTACACATTTGCCGCTAACCTCCTATAGGTGCGGTATGCACCTAAATGTCCTCCTTGAGGGGTGGCATGGAACTCCTTAAACAATGTAGGGATCTAAGGATAGGTAGGTGGCAGGACAATTCTCCCTTTATGAAACAATCGACCATGAATAAGCCGATAATTTGGATAGTTCAAAGGGTGTTGAACGACCTTGTCCTTCATCTTCCTATAAAAATCATCATGCTGAATTTCTTTATCAAGGTCGTCCCATTGCATGCAGTTGGGCACTGAGATGGCAGAACACTCCACTTCGTCCTCTCTTCAAGATAGTGCATTAACAACTTTATTCACCACTCCTGGCTTGTATTCAATGCTAAAATCATACCCCAACAGCTTAGCTACCCAATGCTGTTGTGCTGGAGTAGTAATTTGCTATTGAAGAAGATATTTGAGGCTGCTATGATCAGTCCGAACTTTAAATTTCCTTCTGATAAGATATGGTCTCCAATGGCGGATTGCGAGCACAAGAGCCATTAGTTCTTTTTCATATGCGGCCTTTGACAAATTCCTCGGAGCTTACATCTTACTGAAATAAGCAAGAGGACGATTATCTTGCATGAGGACTGCCCCCACTCCATTGCCTGAATCGTCGCACTCGATAATAAACTCCTTAGAGAAATCTGGCAGTGCTAGTACCGGGGCTGTCGTCACTACTGTCTTCAACTTCTCAAAAGCGATTTGAGCCTCTTATGGCCAAGTCCACTTCAAGACATCATCTTTCTTCAATAGATTAGTCAAAGGTTGAGCAATGTGACCATATTCCTTGATGAATCTTTTGTAGAATTCGGTGAGGCCAAGAAAAGCACGCACTACTCAGACTGATTTAGGTTGCGGCCACTACAAAACGCTTGCTATTTTTGCGGGATCCATAGCAACTCCCTTGGCTGATACTAAATGGCCCAAATATTCGACCACGGTCCTACCAAAGCTGCTCTTTGATTGAGCCAAGTTTATCTTGATAATTGGCTATACTTTCATCACTGTTCATGCACTTTTTGACTCTTAATTCATGA
>JANVCQ010069415.1:0-10027 GCA_025531925.1 Erythroxylum plowmanianum
GAAAAGGAGAATTTTTAGCATAGCTGAGAGGCCCATCGCCGCCAGTCATGGGACGTGCTTCTATTAATGTATGCTCTAAGCTTGCCATCTCTGTCTCTCGTTCCTGTTATGCTCCTAACATCAAACCATATAAGACTTTATAGCAATAACTTTCAGTGCAAACGTCAAATCTACGTCGGAGATAAAATTTAAATAATCAATCAAGCTTGACTTCTATCCTTTTAGTTAACTCGTTAGCAGCACATAATGATTTTTTTTTTTTTGGTATTAAACTACCTTGTATCCCGCTTCATATGGACAACTCACTAATTCCTATTCGAGCCTTGGAAGATCCTTTCAGGCAGCAAAACTGTCCCTCGCAAGATTTAAAGAAACTTCATTATTAAAACTCAAAATCGAGACCATGGTCAAAGATGGAGGAGCCCGGCCATGCCGTTCCACCGTAATCTTCCTGGGTAGCACATAATGACCTTTGGCATAACATGTTAGACCCAAAATTTGTTTGTTTTCAACTCCGTAGAATTTAAATAAAGAAAAATGATACGATGTCATTTCTAAATAGCAAAAAAAAAATATTTTATAAAATTAAATTTTTTATTGAATAGTGATAATGTAATTAAAAACTACCGTATTATATAAGTTAAAAAAGAATCATTTTTATTTAAAATTTGAAATATCTATACTCTAAATATTGCCCATATGATCCAAGTACACTGCACACAGCATAACTTAGGATATAAATTCGTTTAATTGACTATTAGTTGAACATCAACTCTTGAAATATAAAACTAATGAGAAAAGTATAATAATGATACGACCACTTGTTATGATTCTTATAGAGCAATCAATTACTAATCTTAAATTTTTGTATATTTTAATAACTTAATTTCGAGTATTTGTTGGCTTATTAATTGATACACATTTCAATTATATAAACATTGATATGTTCTTGTAACTTAAACTGAAGAGTGTGGATAAAAGTTATCTATCATGGTTTTTTCTCTCTATATGAGAGCTTGTGTCTTTGCTCTATGCAAGCCTATTTTCTTTTGATCGTGCTTTTCTCAATTCTTTTGTAATGGCAGAGGATGATGCCGCTTCTGTCGAGATGGCTAATTTATCTATTGAGGGGGACGAAGATGAGGGTTTGGTCTTTACCAATGAAGTAGTGGCTCCTCAACAACTTAATTATTCTTTCTGTTTGGTTGGTCGATTTATAATAGTAAAAGTAATCAATTTTTAAGCCATGAAACAAACTTTGGCTTCCTTTTGGAACCCATTCACGGGAGTTACTATGATTGAGGAGACTGAAGGTCTATATCTCTTTCGGTTTTATCATAATGTTGACATATCTCCCTGTACCTTTTCGAACAATCTACTTTTGCTAGATCGGGTGGGAGAGAATCAACGGCCAGCTGATGTCCCTTTATATCATATGTTGATATGGGTTCAGGTACATGGCTTGGAATTTGGCTTTAGATTTGAGGCTTTTTTTGAAAGGCTTGGTAATTTCTTGGGAGAGTTTCTTTCTTCTGATCCGAATAATTTTCACCGCTCATGGAATTCCTGTATGCGAATTCGTATAAAGAAGGATGTTCAGACTCCCATTGTTGACACTAAGAAGCTTCATCATAAGAAGGACAATTGGTTCATTGTCGCGTTTGTCTGGGAAAAGCTCCCTAATGTTTGTTTCATATATGGGATGCTGGATCATACAGAGAAGTTTTGCAGATGTCTCCTTGAACGTAATGTTAAGCAGGTGGTTCGCTGTTTTGGTCCTGAAATTTGAGCTTCCCGTCGGAAACAAACCATGATAGGGTCTCGTTGGTTGGTGGAGGGCCCTGCCGTTGAAGCTAGTGGTAGCGTTGACCATGCAGATTTTGGAAGGGACGGAAATCATGGAACTAATGTGGCTAATCCCTTGTTTCAAGATGATATTAATTCTGCTGAGAATAAAAATTGAATGACCGTGATTTAGGGGATAATATGGAAGGCAATAAATCTGATGGTAACTTTAGTGATGTTATTATTTTTACGGAACCCAAGAGAAGAAGGCCTTTGAATGATGGGCCTAATAACTGTCCTGGTCAGGTTGCTAATAACACTTCTTCAGTCTCTGTTAACACTTCAATTCTGAAGAACCCAACAACGGCTGGCTATGGTTTCTAGGCTCGCCTACAGAAATGAGTACTCTTAGCTAGCACTATCGTGAGATCGACAACCCACGAGCAGTACGTGCCTTGAAGGAATTAATTAGGGACAAAAAGCCACAGTTTGTATTTTTAATTGAAACTTTATGTTGTCTAAATAAAATTGAAGAAATAAAACTTTTGTTGGGTTACGATGGTTTTTTTTTCTTCTGTTGATTGCATTGGTCATAGTGGGAGTTTGGCATTACTTTGGAGGGGTGTTAATGATCTTACTCTTATTAGCTCTTCTGTTCGTCACATTGATGTTGAAGTTGAGGTTGATTTACTTGGTAAATGGCGAATTACAGGTTTTTATGGAGAGCCTGATCATTCTAGTAGAGCTAATTCTTGGCAATTACTTTGCATTTTTGCTTCCCATTTCAACTTGCCTTGGGTTTTCCTAGGCGATTTTAATGACCTTCTTTCTAGTTGGGAGAAAAGAGGTGGACGTCCTTAACCTATTAATCTCATTAATGGATTTCGACAAGCAGTTCTTGATTCGGGCTTGTCTGATTTTCCTACGGTTGGACATCCTTTTAGTTGGGAACACGGTCGTCATAGTGGTAATCTAAAAGAGGAGAAGCTTGATAGAATATTGGTGAATGATCTATGGCTTCAACGGTTCAGTTATGGTAAAGTTGAGGTATTAGATGTTACGTCCTTATATCAATATCCTATATTTCTTCAATATTGTTGTTTCATGCGTAGAAACTATAGGCCACGGTTTAAGTTTGAGAACTCTTGGGTTCGAGAGTCAGGCTGCCATGAATTGATTGTTGATTGTTGGGTAGTGAATGGTAATTGTAATTTGATGGACAAATTGGGTAAATATGGGGAGGCATTATTTTGGTGGGGTCAAGAGCTAAAAGATCTCCATAAAGCTGAAATCGGGTCTTGTAAGCGACTCATGAAGGAATTAAGGGGTTCGAGAGTCTCTTCAGATGTGCAGCAGTTTATTCAAGCCAAGATGAGGTACCATGAATTGTTAGAAGCTAGAGAGACCTTCTGGAAGCAGCGTGTTAAAGAATATTGGCTTTAGGGTGGTGATCGCAACACTCGTTTCTTTCATCGTGTTCCTATTGCTCATAGGAATAAGAATAAAATTGAGAAGCTCCGTGATGTCTATGGCAATTGGTTTACATGGGATACTGGTCTGGATCATATCATGCATGATTATTTTGCTCAGTTGTTTTCTTCCCAGCATTGTGAGACGACTCTAGTGGTGAATCTACTTGATTTGGTGGTGTCTCCAGAACATAATGATTCGTTGATGGTTGAATATTCGTTAGAAGATGTTCGTTCGACGGTCTTTTCAATGAAACCAGGTAAATCTCCAGGTATGGATGGCTTTAACCTGGGTTTCTTTCAAGCTTATTGGGACTTCATTAGGAGAGATGTTGCTGATTGTTGTATCTCTATTTTACATGAGACACTTATTCCTGCAAGCCTTAATGATACGGCTATTGTGCTAGTCCCTAAAGTTAATTCTCCGGAATTGATGGCAGAATTTAGACCCATTGCGCTTTGTAATGTGGTGATGAAGATTGTTACGAAGATGATTGCTAATCGGCTTTCGCATATTTTACCATTGATTATCTCGGAAAGCCAGAGCGCTTTTGTTCCAGGGAGGTTATTACAAGATAATTATATCCTTGCTTATGAGATGATGCATACTTTTCATCGATGTAGTAGGGGTTCTGATTATTCTACTGCTCTCAAGTTGGACATTAGCAAGGCGTATGATCGGATGGAATGGAAATTTGTTCGGGATGTTTTGACTGCTATGGGGTTTGACCATCGTTGGGTACAACTTATTTTTGAATGTATCTCCACTGTTCAGTACTAGGTTTTGAAGAATGGTTCTGAAATTGGCCCGATCTTCCCGATTCGTGGACTTCAACAAGATGACCCCTTGTCCCCTTATTTATTTATATTATGCGCCGAGGGTCTTTCAAAATTAATTCAAGTGGGTGTTCAGAATGGTCAATTGCATGCTGGTAAGGTTTCTAGAGGTGGTCCGGCTATCTCGCATTTGTTCTTTGCGAATGATAGTCTAGTGTTCTTTGAGGCTAGCACTATGAAAGCTGGGGTTTTGAAGCAAATTCTCAATACTTATGAATCAGATTTAGGATAAAAAATAAATTTCAACAAGTCCTCAGTTTCTTTTTCGAAGAATACGCCTAGAGGAACTAGAGATGCTATTTGTAATGTGTTGGAAGTTGAAGAAAAGGATACTCTTGGCACTTATTTGGGTATTTCGTCTTATGTAGGGAGTAATAAGAAGGCAGTTTTTGCATATATTAAAGATAGAGTTTGACAATGATTGAATTCATGGAAGAGGACCTCTTTCTAGGGCCGACAAATCGGTTCTTTTGAAAATAGTGCTACAAGCTATCCTGAATTATGTTATGGGGTTGTTCTTACCCCCCTAAAACATTATGCCAAGAAATTGAGAGGGTGATGTCTTGTTTTTGGTAGGGTAATGGGGTTAATCATGAGAAAGGAATAAGGTGGATGGCTTGGGATAGGATGGCTAGAGTTAAGGAAGTTGGAGGGCTTGGCTTCAAGTGATTAAGAGAGTTCAATATAGCTCTCTTAGGGAAACAAGGTTGGAGAATTCTTACCAATCCAGGTTCTTTGGTTGCCCGTGTTTTAAAAGCGAGATACTTCCCAACGACTTCGCTTCTTTCTTCTTCATTGGGATTGAATCCAAGTTATATATGGCAGAGTATTTGATAATCAAGAGCTCTTCTTCAAGAGGGTGTGTATTGGAGAGTGGGATGTGGTAACAGTATTGTTATTTGGCATACTCCTTGGTTGCCTAACAGTGATAATATGAGAATTGCTTCTACTCGGCCATCGAATTGTTCTTCCTATTTGGTGTCAGATTTAATCCAAAGTAGGCAATGGGATAGAGGCAAATTATGCGATCTTTTTAGTGAAGATGAGCAACAAAATATATTGTCTATTCCTTTATCATTGAGAGCAGCCCCTGATCGTCTATGTTGGAGATTTGAACAACAAGGTGAATATTCAGTAAAATCGACTTATGCTTTTGCTGTGGGTCGATTTACAACAAACAATCAAATGGAGGCAGCAGTCTGGAAAAAGCTTTCGAAATTGCATGTGCCATCGAAAGTTCAGAAAGTTATTTGACGAGCTGTATCTGATGTTGTTATTTGTCGTTCTGTCCTTGTGCAACGAAGAGACCAGGTAATTGACTCCTGTCCTTTCTGTTGTGGTTTCAATGAAAAGATAATGCATGTGTTGATGGAGTGTCCATTTGTTGTTGATATATGGAGACTTGCTAGATTTTCGGCTACTTTGTTTCCTGTTGATTCGTTTATAGACTGGTGTGGACAAGTTTGGATAGTAATGTCTGATGTATAAACCGGTGTTGTGTTAATGTTGCTATGGGCTATTTGGACTTTTCGAAATCAAGTGGTATGGCAGGGAAAGAGGCGTAATGCGTGGTCTATAATTCATATGGCTAGAAACTATTTTGACGAATGGTTTGCTGCTAATATTCGGCCTGTACTTGCTGATAGTTCTCAATTAATTCATCAATGGAAGCCACCACCTGCTGGCTATTTGAAAATCAATATAGATGCCTCAACAGGAACGAGTACTAGATATATGGGTATTGGGGCAGTGATTCATGGAACGGATGGAGGTTTTATTGCTGCTAGAGCTTGGCATGTGGTTGGATTCTTTTCAACTAAGGCAGCAGAGACAGTAGCGATTCGAGAGGTGTTGAGCTGGATAAAAGAGCTTTAATAGATAAATGTGGTTGTAGAATCAGATGTAAAGTTAGTGGTTCAAGCTATTGATGGTTCTTCAACCACGGATGTTTTTGCATTTGGTCTTCTTATTCAAGATTATATCTCTCTTATTAGTGAATTAGAGTCAGCATCTTGTTGTTTTGCTTATAGGTCTACAAATGTAGCTACACATACTGTTGCTATAGTTGCTCATTCCGAGTTAGGCTTAGAAGAGTGGCTTGATATACCACCTCCTTGTATTATGAATATTGTTTGATTATCAATAAAATCTCACAATTTTTTTCAAAAAAAAACTTTGATATTCATCAATTGATACTCATTAATATATTGATTATTTACATATAATTAAATATTTTAGTACTTTCTTAATAATTATATGTAATGATTTAAAAATCAAACCAGACATTAAACCAGTTAAAGAAAAGGTTAAAAGTTTAAAGGTTCAGCCGATATTAAACTATTATAAAATTGGTATATAATAAATAATAAATAAAAATTATAAGAATAAGTAAAAATATAGTATAAAATGAAATACTTTATTAAAATAATAATACTTATTTATATATAATAAATCTAATAGTGTAAAGTAAGATTGAATCTATTATAAAATTTAAAATAATAATAATAATAAAAATTATATTTCTTCATTATCATTTATTTAAAGATTCGTAAAAGTTGAAATATATTTAAAGAAAGTCAATAGAAAGAACTCTAATTTTATTCTAACTTCTTTTTTAATGTCCTTTAAACATGCTTCTTTATAATTTAAATATTATTTTTAATATATTCTTAAATTATTTTAAGCAAAATCACATATATATATTAATTAATAATTCAATTTATTAAAAAATCATGATATTGAGAAAGAAGGAATAAAGGACTGGGATAGGGTTTGGTGGATAGAAGGGTGGGTTAGAGAGAAGCTAGAGTTTCTCTCTAATCTGATTCCTTCTGTCACGGTCTTTTTAGGCTAGTTAGTATTGTATTTCGATCAAATCGGTCAGCTTGATTCAATTTTCAACCATTGATTATATATGCATAGAGCCTAAACAAGATGAGTTATGAGCTATTGAAAATTCAATATCTAGTAAGGCCAATATAAAGACAAAATGTCAAGTCTTAAGAATCAATGATTCTATATTTTAACATCAAAAAAGCTAAAGTGAGGGTAAACAAGATTAGTTATGAGCTATTGAAATTCAATATCTGGTAAGTCCAATATAAAGACAAAATGTCCAAGTCTTAAGAATCAATGATTGTATATTTTAACATCAAAAAAGCTTAGGTGAGGGTAAACAAGATTAGTTATGAGTTGTTGAAAATTCAATATCTAGTAAGTCCAATATAAAGACAAAATGTCAAGTCTTAAGAATCAGTAATTCTATATTTTAACATCGAAAAGACTAAAGTGATGAGGTGAATGTTGCTAGCCTGAGAACTTTCTGACGAAGCCTTTTTGTTCAAGCACACCAAAGTTGAACATATATTGATCAGTCGCCGATGAAGAAGTGCAATATAAATCAAATTTGTCCGCTGATAAACCAGCTATGAACGATCTTATTTTCCATACTGCATCAAACTTCAAATCTGACAACGGCTTCTTTCTCCAATCCGTGACATCGTTGTACATGTATTCTTCTTTCTTACAGTAAATTGTTGATCCTGATCGCCGCTATCTTGCTTGGTCAGATGGCTAAAACGTCTTAAGAACTAACATTAACAATGTGCAAAAGGAATATATTATTAAAGGTTTTTTCATAAAGTATCTCTTGAAATTAACCTGGTCATGTGCTTGAGTTCTGTTTTCTATTTTTGTTCCTAGAATCTAGAAGTTGTTGAAATTTTGAAGAAAAAGAAGATGAAAGAGATGGGATAAGATAAAGTTTTAAACAATAGGTAATACTTCCATCATTTTATTATTAAACTTGATTGCTTTATATAGATAAAATACAAACAACTAAAATAGATTTTTCAGCTACCAAATCTAACTTATAAGATAAGATTAAATATAATATAAGACTTATTCTAAGATAATCTAAGGCCTATTATAAAAGAATTTAAACAACTCTAAAATTTGAATTAATTCCCAACATTCCCTCTTAATTCAAATTTTCTGGATGTGATTCTCTTCACCAGATTCCCGTTGATGCCTTTCTCATCCTTCTCATCAATCTGCAATGATTATGTGAAGCACTTCTCTTAACCAATTTCCGTTGATGCCCTTCTCATCAACCTGCAAATATTGGAGCACGTCCCTCCAAACACATCTTGATGCACTTCTCACCAATAAATCTAAAAAAGAGTTTCTTTACTATATGATGCACTTTCTTATCATCTTACCATTGTTGATGCACTTTCTTATCATCTTACCATTGTTGATGCACTTTCTTATCATCTTATCATTGTTGAGCACTTTCTCTCAACTAATTCGAAAAAGAATTTCTTCTTCAACCACTTCAACCAAATTGGATGTTGTTCTTTTTTAAATCTGCAATCTTTTGCAGATGACCAAATCTTTTGCAATTATAACATTGAGGCTTTTCTTTGTGTCAACAATATTCCTCTTTATGACCCGATTTCTTGCAATTTGTACATTGGAGAATGTTTCCTTCTTTCTTTGATGATGGAACTTTTGCTAGATAAGCTCCCTCTATCATTCTCACAGTCTCTCAAGGATCTAAGGCTCTGATACCATGTTGAAATTTTGAAGAAAAAGAAGATGAAAGAGATGGGATAAGATAAAATTTTAAACAATAGGTAACACTCCTATCATTTTATTATTAAACTTGATTGCTTTATATAAACAAAATACAAACAACTAAAATAGATTTTTCAGCCACCAAATCTAACTTATAAGATAAGATTAAATATAATCTAAGACTTATTCTAAGATAATCTAAGATCTATTATAAAAGAATTTAAACAACTCTAAAATTTGAATTAATTTCTAACAGAAGTTTGTATTGATTCGATCGTTAAAAGAGACAATATTTAAACTATAACAACAAAAATATGATAGTAGGCTAAATACCGATGCCAAATTCTGAATTCAACTACTCATTTCCAGAGCTTCTCCTCGTACATTACACAATTGTTCACTTATTCTTTTTCTGACAATATTGATTTTATTTTCACTAGTTGGGGGTAAAATGTTTGATTAATTCAATCACATTTATAATGGCATTAACATTTTATAGAAAACAGAAAAAAGTTGAAGGTGAGTTGCCTCAAAAAATGATTTATATAGTGTTTTTTATTTCTATTTTTAAATAAAAATAAAAATATGTTTAGTTGTAAATTTCTAATAATTATATATTGAATAAAGCTTAAAGATAAATTAATTTTTATAAATATATTTCATCTTAAATAAGTAATTTGGACCCACTAGATATGACCTTAAAAATAATTTTTAAAAATACTTTCTAAAGATTCGGTTTTTGCCTTTAACAATTTACAATAGATTTAAATAAGCTTCTACTATTGTTACTATTACCACTTTTAGAGCACAATGAGGACTATTTTAATAACATATGATATTATGAGTGCTATTTTAGCAATGTTAGGGTGCAAATTAGTACTAAAGATAATGATAAGGACTTATTTATACTTTTTGTGAAATATTAAGGTGTAAATTACACCTTCAGCCCTTTTTATTAATTCTCAAAATAAATAGATAGAACCCTAAAACTAAAAATAGATTCAAATTTTTGCAAAGTTATACGGAGTCGGTGTAATTTGCCAAAAAAAAATTTGTAGATCTTTTAGGCCTAAAATGAAGAAAGATTTAGTTAAAAGGCCAACTTGTACAAGAGACGGATGAAGTACTTATCTCGCAGGAAATATTTATCTATTACAGCTCGACTAATAACATATACTGGCCTGTCCTTTTGAAAGAATAATCATTGTTGAGAAATTAAATTAATAGGCATAATAGAATTGCTTTTTACAATTTTAAAGAATAACTTTAATATAATGACTTGTGGTTCTGCCGGATTCAGGCTGAACGGTGCGTTGCCGTTTGGATCCATGAGTTGGCAACCTTCTGCGTTGTTCTTC
>JANVCQ010069444.1:0-10027 GCA_025531925.1 Erythroxylum plowmanianum
AGGTTTCCAACGCGATCATGTTTCTCTGTTCTTTGTTCTCGGATGTCGGATCTGTTTTGTTAAGTTTTAGTTCCGTTCTCGATTCGTATTTGATTCGCTTCGCTATTATTGCTTTCGCTTCGATTCGATATGTATTCGTTTCCGCTTCCGAATTTGTTTCTGTTTGTTGTTATCCGATTCAATTCGATTCGTTGCTTCCGCATTTTATTATTCAATTCGTTGCTTCCGCATTTTATTAGTCGATTCGCCTTCGGATTCGAGTTATCCGATTTGAATTCGCTTTGTTTTCGACCATTTTCGTTTCATTTTTCGGTTGGGATCCGGCCTCCGGATCGGGTTCCAACACATGAGAAACTCAAACCATCCAGGATTGCACCAGTAAGGCGTAAATAGTCTACACCAAGGAGGAATTCATGTGTGGGTGCGATGTAGACAGTGATAGGATGTTGATAACATCTAAGGAATCGACCTCAAGGTCCACTCGCTGGTATCCCTTATCCCAAGCCAGAGTCAATCCCGAATAAACTCCCCATAATTCAGCCTCCAAAGGCGAGCAAAGTCCCATATTGTGTACAAAACCTCCCACCCACCTACCGGTAGTATCACGTAGGAGGCCCCCAAAAGAGGTAGTCCGGTGGGATACGTAGCTCCATCTGTATTAAGCTTAATCCATCCTTCACTAGGTTTTGTCCATGCGATGTTCCTGGTGTTACTAATCGTATAGCCTACTAGAGCTTGAGCCGTAACTGTACAAGCCTTGATCACCCGAAAAGCATAGTCGAGAATAGTATGTTTACTGACAGTTGGCCAGGAAAAGTGGATGTCAAATATGTTATTGTTACGCCATTGCCACAAGAACCAAGAGGATATACATAATAGTAGTGACCATCGTATCTCGGTAGTCTCTATGTGGTTAAGCCAATTGGAAGTCAACCACTCAATGCGACTCTGCAAAGAGATATCCGTCTGCTCCACATCATAATTAAACTATAGCCAGAATTGCCGCACCCTAGTGCAGTCGCAAAGAGCATGTAAGCAAGTTTCAGGTATACCATAATGCGAACAGCGGACGTCGATGGTGATGTGTCAGGCAGCCCTTTGCTGATTGGTCAATAATTTACCCTGAGCTACTAACCATAAAAACGATCTGATCCTCTGTGGTTTAGGCCATTTCCATATCAAAGACCACAGTAGACTCGAGGCTCTGTCACCAGGATTATCTACGATCTCATACGCCGTTGAGGTGGAAAAGATCCCATTATGTGTTGCACCCCAGAACACCGGATCGTCATCAAACTCGGGTCTCGGAGCCATGGTGGAAGCAATAGTCATGCACACCGTAGTTGGGAGGAAGTGCTGAAACTTATCCCACGACCATTCCCCATCTATAGCCACAAATTCGTGCACACGAGCGGACAAGAGACTATTCGGGATAGGATGTATAACCATAAGGATTAGAGGGCCACTCTCGCCTACCCAATTATCTAGCCAAATGTGTGTGAGCTTCCTGTTGCTTATACGCCACCGGGCGCCTGCAAGTACAAATTTCCACGTGGAGCATATTCCTCGCGAAACTAAAGACGCTCTATTGCTATTCAAAAATTTAGGGATATTACGATCGTCAAAGTGATATTTAGCTCGAAGGACTTGTACCCAAAGAGCTGAAGATTGAGTAAGAAGCCCCCATCCCAATTTGATGAGCAAAGCATCGTTTGTAGTGCGGGGTCTCCTGATACCGAGGCCTCCTGAAGTCTTGAGTTTACAAACGGTCTCCCAGTTTACTAGGTGAATTTTCTTATGACCTTCCCTCGAACCCCAGATGAAATTCCTCATAAGTTGCTCAAGGTCATCACAAAGCGTACGAGGTAGTCTCACTGTTTGCATGGTATAAATGGGTAATGATGCCAAAATTAACTGTGTTAGTGTTACTTGCCCGGTAAGTGAAAGGAGTCTGGCACTCCAACCGACTAATTTGTTGTGAGCATTAACCAGAATATAATGGTAGGTATGTCGCGTTGATCTTTCGTGAACAACAGGCACTCCGAGGTACTTTCCCAGATTCGTAGTAGATTTAAAACCCAATTTCATACTTAACGCTTGAGCTTGGGAATGAGGAATGTTAGGTGAGAAATAAACTCTAGATTTGACTCTATTTATTTTATGTCCAAAAGATTGACAAAAGGTGTCTAGAACGTGGGAAATGTGACTCACCTGGTCCATAGATGCTTCCGCAAACAGTATTAGGTCATCGGCGAAGAACAAGTGAGATAAGCGAGGGCTTGTTCGATTCAGTTGAATAGGCTTCCAATGGCCTTGTGAGACTTCGGAGGTGATAAGATGGCCCAACCTCTCCATACAGAGCACAAATAAATACGGAGATAATGGATCACCTTGTCTGAGGCCTCTCGTGGGGAGGAACGAAGGAGATAAAACGCCATTCCAGCAAACTCGCATTTGTGCCAAAGACACGCACTTCATAATTAAACTGGTCAATTCCATTGGTAACCCAAGATCAATTAGAGTGTTGAGGATAAAATCCCATCGGAGGCAATCATAAGCCTTCTCTAGATCGATCTTAATAGCAAGGAATCCGGATTTTCCTTTCTTTTTCCTCATTCTGTGGATGACCTCTTGGACTATAATAATGTTATCGGTAGTTGAGCGTCCCGGTACAAAACTACATTAGGTGGAGGCAACCAATTTGTCAAGGATCGGTTTCAACCGGTTGACTATAACCTTGGCAAAAGTCTTGTAAAGGACATTATAGAGACTGATAGGTCGAAACTGCTCAATGGATAGTGGTGTAGGAATTTTCGGAATAAGAACGATGACAGTACGGTCCCACTCCGACTCCCATTGTTCATGCTTGAAGACTTGCTGAATATATCGAAACACATAGTTACCCACGATATGCCATTGTTTTTGGAAAAAAGCCGCATTGAATCCATCAGCTCCTGGAGCTTTATTTGCATCCATCTCAAGCATAGCTGTCCTAACCTCAAGGAATGCTATAGGGGTACAAAGGGCACCTCTCTCTTGATTTGTTAACCTGGGGAAGACTCTAGCAACATGAAATTGAGTCAGTGGAGTATTGTCTGTTGAGAAGAGTGCTTGGAGATATTTAGTGGCCATTGAATGAATTGAAGCAGGGTCTGTATGCAGTGTGCCATGTGCGTCCTTTAGGGTGTCAATTCGTACACTCTTGCGCTTGGCCATCGTAACGGTGTGGTAATACTTAGTGTTGCGATCGCCCAGAGCTAGCCATATACTTCGGGAATGTTGAAACCAATATAGTTCCTCTTCACATAATACCTGTGTGAGATCATCATGGAGTTTCGCTTCTAAATCCAAAAGGGAATCAGAGTCAGTACGGTCTAGTGTTCGTTGAATTCCACTCAACCGATTCATAAGTTTTCTCTTGCCAGCAAATATATTACCAAATTTTGATTTGTTCCACTGCCTTAATTGTTCAACAAAACGAGCCATGGATACGCAAAGGTTATGCGGATCAGGGTGCCAATGGGATTCCACAAATTGAGAGAAGTGCTCACTGGCCATCCAAGCTGTCTGTAATCGAAACCTGCTTACACCCTGGGAAGTTGTTGAGTCCTTGAAAATGTTAACTAGTAGAGGCTGATGATCGGACCCCAGAAAAAGCAGATGTACAATATTTGTATCTGGGAATGTTGCCAGCCAGGAAGGCGAGCAAAAGGATCTATCCAGCCTCGCCTGGGTCATACCTCTTCTCCATGTAAACTTGGGACCCGTATAACCTAGGTCCAACAGACCACAAGAGTGAATACACTCGCGGAACTTCTTACTAACAACCGGACTGGATTGAGACCCCCCTTTTATCTGAGGATTCTAACTTTGCATTAAAATCCTCGCCTACTAGCCAATTATTTGCTGTGAATCTGGCGAGTTGTCGTAAACCTTCCCATAAGTAACGTTGGAGATGATACTGCGGGCTTGCATTACTGCAGTGAAGTAGCATTCCTTATTTGTAAATTTTATATGGGTATGTATAAACTGCCGATATGCTGCCAAAATGTGAACCTGTATACTTGGTTTCCACAGAATCCATATCCCACCTGCAAATCCAGTGGCTTCGACTCGAAAGGAGTTGGCAAAACCAAGCTTGTTGATAACTGCTTGTGCACGCATGCCACTGATTCTGGGTTCCACCAGTACTACCATAACTGGGTGATACATACGGAGATAGTTCTTTAAGATGGGCTGGAATTTAACACCACCAGCACCCTGACAATTCCAGATAAAAATTGACATAGATGGGGTCAGATTAGGAAGGATGGAGCAGGCCTAGGGTGGGGGTGGTATCCTTGGTCCCGACAAGCTCTCCTACGCCATTGCTTTCTGGGTTATTATGCATCTCAATCTCTGGTGTAACTGGTGCCCCATGTTTTTCCTCCATTCCAATCGCCCCTTCTTGGGGATCAGGTGGTTCGGAAGGGGGCAGTAAGGGGGTGACGGTAGTGCCATGATGGGAAGAAGAGAGCTCCTCCGCCATGGGCATTGTCGAGTCTCCACAGTCCGTTTCGTCGGCATACTGCAGTCGGGTAAGAAGATCATCAGTTGCAAGCTCCATATGTGTCTTTAAGGTGACTGCTGCATGATTCACATGCGTACGTTGCATGGGTTGATGAGAGAAAGGGGGTTCAGTTATATGTAACTGGAAAGACTGTAGGGAATTATTATTGTTGTGGTTCGATCCGGATCGATTCCTTTGTTTGCCTTTCGAAAGTGGTTGGGGATTTGGTTGAGTTCCTTTAGTGGTGGAACCCTTTTCGAGGGAGGGTCGCCTAGCATCCTCATAGTGATTTCCTGGTTCTGCCCTGTGCACTGGGTGAGCAAATGGGATTGGTGTTGCGTCAAGTAGGGGTCGGCATTAAAGTTGTCTAGAGACTGATGATTGCTTAGTATCGAGAATCGTGAGCCGCCTACACCACTTGTATTTTCATTCCTGGGCGAGGCTTCGTGGGCTGTAATTTTGTTCCTTTGGAAGCGGTTGCGCGGTGGGACCTGTGTCCAAGGACCAAACCTGTCTTTGTGCCTGATGGTCGTCGGAGAAGAGCTTGCTACCGGTGTTACTTTGCTATTGGTGTGCTGTCTTTGGTCCATTGTGTGTTCAGGTTTGGGCAACTCCTGGGAAACATTGGAGAGGTCGGAACAGTTTTTCAGCATGTGTCCGACCATGCCACAAGAATAACATAAATGAGGGAGCCCCTCATAAGCAACCTGAATGTCCTCCCCATCGAGCTGCACTCATAAGCACAGAGGGGAGCACTAATATTCACATCTACAGCCACTCTCACAAACCTTCCCCGCGCAACAGTTTTAATGGTCTCATCTATTTTAATGGTTTGTCCCACAAGGTTTCCTAGTGCCGTGAGGATCTGTGGGTGGTAGTGAGATATTGGCAAGTTGGGGAACCTCACCCATAAAACAACTCTGGTTACCTTGTCATGTAAGGGGCGAAAATTGACATGCCAACGTTGTACTACAAGGGCATGGCCTTGGATCACCCATGGACCCTGCATTAATGCTGTCATGAAGTCTTGTTCTTCGATGAAGTTTACCAGGCAATAGTCATTGTCGATATCTACTATTTTTATTGGACCAGAAGGCTTCCAGAGTGTTCTGATCCGAGACAAAAATGAGTGGTAACCAAGTTTTCTACCGAGGAGTTTCACTACTACGGCCCTTTCCCACTGCTTGTCCAGCCGAGCCTTAAAATCTAACGATAATGCCAACCCTTGTCCGTTTTCATCAGAGATTGGAAGAATGTCGCCGTACTCGCACTCAACTATTTCTATCGTTGGCCAGTCCAATTCAGCGTCATCTTCGGTCGATGTGGTTCCCACAATCGCTTCACGATAGCTGGGTTTTGGTCCTAAAGGCGAGGGTCCTCCTCCCTGAATCGTTTACGGAGTTTATTAGCTAGATGGCCATCTCGACCAACTTCCGTTTCCGATCGCTTGGAGGTATCCACCCTTTCCACTTTGCTTTTACTTTTTTTCTCTCTTGTCCTTTTTAATATAAGACTCTGTCTTTATGACTTTTACCACATCAAAACACATAACTCTTCTTTCATAGCATTGACCCATTTTTCATAATTGTTACATTTTATAGATTCTTTAAATAAGACTGGATCCTTATCAATGTTTAAGTCACACTAGTGCTCAAGTTAATACACTATATGGTAATCTGATATAGCTGGTCTTTTCTCCTTTTTAGATCTTCGTAATACGATTTCTTATGGTATCACTTGATTATTTGTGACTTGCACATTATTTATTGGTTCATTATTGACATTCGCTTCTTGTGAGTTTGGAATATTAACTTGTTGTTTAGATATGTTGCATGACTATGATACAACAAGAGGAATAATAACTTGAGAAGAGACACTAGGTGAAGGATTTTCAACCTGAATCTCTTGAATATCCACCTTTCATGGTTCCCTACTTCCACTGATTTTTCCATTTTCAATGAACCTAACATTACCATACTCAACTATCCTTATACCATGGTTAGGACAATAAAAAGGTACCCTTTCGACTTTTCTGGATAATCGATGAAGTAATCACTAATGATTCTTGCATCAAGTTTTCTTTTATAAGGATTACAAATCCTTATTTTAGCTAGGCAAACCCAAACATGCAGGTGTCTCAAACTAGGTTTCCTACCTGTCCACAATTCATAAGGTTACGAATTGCTTTACCGGGAACCCTATTAAGCAGATATGCATTTGTCTTTAATACATACATTCATAAAGATAAAGGTATACTCGTGTAACTTAACGTACTCCTAACTATATTCATAAGAGTACGATTATACTTTTCAGCTACACTATTTTGTTGTGGTGTACCAGGCATTGTATACTGTGCACAAATGCCCCAACTTTGAAGAAATTTTGCAAATGAACCTAGACATTGTCCATTCTCATCATATTTACCATAATATTCACTACCTCTATCAGACCTTACGACTTTCACTTTTATATCTAACTGCCTTTCTACCTTATTAATTAACCCCTCAAGAATGTCCACTGATTAAGACTTTTCATGCAGTAAATAAAGATATGCAGATATGCAGTTGTCTTTAATACATACATCCATAAAGATAAAGGTATACTCGTGTAACTTAATGTACTCCTAACTATATTCATAAGAGTACGATTATGCTTTTCAACTACACTATTTTGTTGTAGTGTACCAGGCATTGTATACTATGCACAAATACCCCAACTTTGAAGAAATTTTGCAAATGGACCTAGACACTGTCCATTCTCATCATATTTACCATAATATTCACCACCTCTATCAGACCTTACGATTTTCACTTTTCTATCTAACTGCCTTTCTACCTTATTAATTAACCCCTCAAGAATGTCCACTGATTAAGACTTTTCATGCAGTAAATAGAGATAAAGAATAACATGAATAATCATCAATAAAAGTGATAAAATACTTTTCACCGCTCCAAGATGGAACATGAAATGAACCACATATATCAGTGTGTATTAATTTAAGTAACTCAGTACTTCTTGTGACTGAACTCTTAGATATGTGTTTGGTTTGCTTGCCTTTAATGTAATCTACACACATATCCCAGTCAGTAAAATCCAGTTGAGGTAAGATTTCACATTTTATTAACCTCATCACCCTTTCTCTAAATATATGACCTAACATTTGATGCCACAAGTAAGCAGATTATTCATTATATGTACTACGTTTATTACCAATATTATGTGCAACATGAAACAGGGATTCAGAATAATTAACATCAAGGTTGAAATGATATAAACTATTTATTAATGTACCAGAAGCATGATAGTATTGTCATTTATACAAAGAAAAAACACCATTTCCAACGTTGAAATTAAAACATATCTTGTCCAACTTACTAATAAAAAATAAAATTCTAACACATTCAGGAACATAAAGACACTTTTCAAGATCTAGACTACAACTAGTGTTTAAGATCAATCTATATGTCTCTATTCCTTCTATTCATGCCTTCATTCTGTTAACCATATATAGGAACTCTTCAGTTCTATTTACGGTTTGGATCGAAAGAAATCCCTGTATAATATGTGACATATAAGTAGTTGTATCTGAATCTAACCACCGCGTATTATTGGGCCCCTCAATAAGATTTGATTCAAAATATATTGAAACATAATACTTACCTTTCTTTTCGAACCAAGTCTTTCTCTTAAGACAATCTTTCTTGAGGTGACCAACTTTCTTACAGAAGAAACAATAGTGCTCTTTATGGATTTATCCCTCATTAACCTTCACTGGGGCTTTGTCCTTCTTGTTGCTCTTCTTCCTTGGCTTTCCCTTTTTGTTGCTAGCTTTTTTGTGTACTGTAATATGAACATAATGTTCCTTCATTTTCTTTAATCTCCTTTCCTCCTTCACCAATATAGCCTTGATTTCTTGAAATTTTCTTTTTTCCTTCAGAGTGTTATATTTCACTTAGAACTGACCAAATTCAGGAGGAAGTGAGTTGATGATGAACTATACTAGGAAGCATTCACTCACATCCATACCCATTGATTTTAGCTTTGCAACCAAATTTGACATGTTTGTTACATGATTATGGATAGGTTGTGATTAGTCAAATTTCTTGATCGTTAATTCGCTTATCAAGCTTCTTACAATTGATTTGTCAGTTTTGTCTTATTATGAGTACTCTTTGATTTCATCATGAATTCCCTTGCATTGTTTGTATGAGGCATTGATGGTTTAACATTTTCAGTCTTTATCAATCACATCAAGTTTAGACTAAACCTATTAGACTTTTCCTAAACCTGAAAATATGTCCTTTCAACTTGTGTACTAGTGTCAGTAAGGGTTGCAAGTTTCTCTGCAACTAATGCCAGGTCCTTATCTATAATACCCAACTGAAATTGGATTTGCTCACACCAATTAGCATAGTTTAGCCCATTGAACTTGATCAGACCATTGCCCATGGCTAACAAATTACTAGAAATTGCAAAAGTGAAAACAAACTCACACGTTAATGCCTTGAGTATAATTAATAAATTCAGACAACAATAGACTTTAATATATATATTTAAGTTCACCTTTGGGTGATACTTAAACACATATCATTAATCCATAATGATGATAACAACATATATATACACACTTTAATGGACAGTCAATCATACTCAAGCTAATATGCATGTTATCTTTGGATATACAAACATATTCATAAGGTATGTCGATAAGTCTCTTTATTGTTATTAATTATAAATAATGATCTTCCTTTAGGTGATCTTCTAGCATTATAATTAATAATCTCAATTGTTCAGTTCATCTATTATGTCATTCATTAGCATCTTATAACATGAACAATTGAAAGAATGCATAACTAAATGTCTAAATATCTTTTCAAGCAAGGTCACTTTGGTGATTAACAAGCTTTCTATACAGTAAACATTTAATTACGTAAGAATACATGAATTTGGAATTTAACTATAATGTTGAAAGATGATACTATAAAGTCCAAAAAAAATTTAGGGATAAAACTGTAATTTTTTATTACTAGATTGTAATAGTCCAAAAACTGTATGGACCAAAACATAACTAACCATCTTCAACCTTTTGATTTTTAATTGGAAGACATATTTCCCAGTAAACTTTAAACCTAAAACATTTCTCACTCATTTTTCCAGTAAAACTTATGCTTTATAAATACAATGGTAGGCCTCATGCTTTAATGTTATCCATTATTAGAACGAAGAATGACTTCTACAGATTGTCATATTCAAAAATTTTTGGAAGACCCATGTACATGAAATCACTTTTCTAGAAACTTTCAATCCAAAAAATTCATTCTTTACAATTATAAATGTAACATCCCGTTACTGTCTGCAAGGGCATTATGGTAATATTGGGACTGACTGATGGGCTTTACTATATTTACTGACTGAACTCGTTACTGGCCTCTAATTATAGAGGAATTGGTCTACTGCATATACATATATTCATAGGTG